>VZTY01013916.1:246656-275811 GCA_013400935.1 Turnix velox
CAGGCTGAACAACCCAAACTCCTTCAGCCTGTCTTCTTAAGGCAGTTGCTCCAGCCCCAGCTGGAGTCCCAGCTCCCTCAGCTGCTCCTCCTAAGACTTTTTCTGCACATTTTCTCCACTTTTGCTCAACCAGCTTCCGTGAGATCCAGTCCAGCCACTGCCATCTAAAATCCCGGCTCTCAGGAAGACTCCCAGAAAAATGCAGAGCCTCCTACATAGCAATACTCAAGGACTTCACTCACTTTTAAGCCCAAGTAATCAGAAGGACTTGGCTGAAAAATTTCTTTCCCAAAACGACCAGGATATGCTTTTCTTGGCAATTCCCTTGCAACTTCAGCTGGGGTCTCTTTTTTATTTTTTTCTCTGGAACAAGATCTTGACAGCATTTTGCTATTCAGCAGCTTGCACCGAATTAAAAGAAAATAAAAATCTACAAACCATATGGAGGAAACACGGATTAATTGGTGCAGGAAGCTCACGTTATGCCTACGTGCTTATTAGGAAAAGGCTGAATTAGAAACACGGCTTAGCTGAAACAGCTGACTCATGTTGCTACAGACTGAATCGAGTCAAAAGTACTTTGTGGCTAGTGGAAATACCTCCTTTTTCAACTTGTAAGCCAAGAAATATTTATGTATTATCACAAGCTTGTGTCCGGTATAAAAACCTCAGCTGAAAGTTAATTGCTCTAAATCTCTCCAAGGCTTTGACTTGGCCTGACCAATCCTTATGGAAATTCAACAGATGTCCCTAGACAGAACTGTCTGGGCTTGTGCTACACCCTTACATCCCAGAGTCCAAAATTTGGAGGAAAAAATAAAGAAAAAGGATTGATGAAGAGGTGGAATGACTGTGAAATGTAGAGAAGCTCACAAAAGGGAGCTTAAAGAGAGCTCATCCCAGGAGGAAGGAGAGGATAATTAGAGTTTAGTGAGAGTCATTCTCTTTCCTTTCAACACAACTCATAAGGGATATGTGTTGATTATCAAATAAAGAAGGATAATGCATTGCTGAGAGACCATGCTGTGCAAATATTCATTTGAAAATGTTTACACTACAAATTTAGTTCATTTCTTGCATATCTATGCACAGATGGTAATTTCTTTGGATTCAAAACTCACACCAAAGAGGGGGAGAAGGCTCACAGAAATGCTAGCAAATTGAAATGCTACCTAACAGAGCCCAAACATTTTGTTTTCTCTAGACCTTTCTCTCTTTATTCTCCAGCTTTTATTCTGAAAAATGGCAATCATCCCCTGAACACATCATCTTGCAATGGCCAAGCAGAAACAGAAGCAACTGCAAAATATTTTCTAGCAAGAGGTTCTAAAACAAATTTCCCACATTAAGAAGTTACGAAAAATAGGAGCATTTGCTTATTATCCCCAAAAATTAAAATAGCCCCAGTTACACCTCATGTTTTCCCCTATCTCATCTCTATCTCCAAGTCAGTGTTGAGATGTGCATGGAAAATGTAGATTGCTGGATACTTTTCCTGGCAAAGTCAGACCCATACTGTAAACAGATTACTCTTACTCAATTACTGATTTAAGACTAATTTGGTTATGTTTTAATTCTTCCGTAATTTGTTCTTCCTGTAGAACAAATAAGATCCAATAACGTAGTTAACAGCTACAGCCTCAAACATGTACAGAAATGATGGAGGGATCATACTTGATCAGTTCCAAGCACCATTCCCCTCTTCTCCATTCACACTACTAGATTAATAAAAATAAAAAATTATTCTAAAATTTAGTGTAAATAGTAGAGCTATTTTACATCTGGACAACTGCTTCCTGGGACTGCAGGTGCAGTACATACCTCCAAGCTCCTCAAGATGACAATAAGGCTGTTACTACAACTGAGAGATCTTCAAAGGCCATTTAGTCCAACCTCCCCGAAGTGAGCAGGGACATCTTGCACTAGATTAGGCTGCTCAGAGGCTCAGCACCCCTGGCCTCAAACTTCTACAGGGATGGATAGGGCCTCCACCATTTCTCTGGAAACCTTTGCCAGTGCCTCACCACTCTCATGGTGAAGAACCTCTTCCTAATATTTAATCTAAATTTAAAGTAAACATCAGGGGAGTTTCCAACAACACTGATAGTGAAGCTTACTTCTGGCATATTTTAACTTCGATCATTGCAAGTCTTCCATGCCCATTAACAATTGAAGGAGAGTAAGAAAGAACATCAGTGTGGTAGAAACTGTCTATCCACAGTCAGAAAAGGGTCTCATCATCAGCTTGTGCTATAGTTTCCACTATAGTTTCTGTGCTTTTCTCAGGTCCTCAAGTGAAAGCACATGGAAGTAAACCATCTTATCACTGTTCAGTATGCTCTGCAGACCTACACCACAATGATTAGAAAGTCCTCTTGAAGACCTCAAGGAAGGAAAGGGTTCACAAAGATTTGACTTGAGCAGCAGCCCTCATTTCAGCCATGTAAAACATTTCACAGCTTGTCTCATTATAGCATTTGTAAAAACACTGCCTGAGAGCAGTGGTGCATAAATGAATTAAGTTTTGCAGCAAATCACCCTTATCTTGTGTGCAGCTTCTCAGCACACTTTAAGTGAGCCCTGGGAGGCAAATCACAGCAGAGAAAGGGTATAATATAAACCAAGTTTCAGCAGCCACCAAAAGCCATGCTGCAACATTTATTAAGTATCAAAGACATTACATTTAAATAAGTTTGATTTGGTAAATAATGGCCAACATTGCATCTATCTTCCCTAGTTCTGAAGTCTTCTTTTTTCTTTAAAAAGAAAAAAAAACTCCACCACATCCCAAAACCAGCTGTTTGTTTTCTTGTATTAGCTCTGTCAATACACCAGGTCCACCCTGTTTTGCAAATAGTGTTTTTCCAAAAATTGCCCCATGTCACAAAGAGCTGGCCTTAACAGCCTTAATACTTCAGAGAAAAGCCAAAGTGAATTAGTGTGTTAACAGCTACCCCTTATCACGATGTGCTCTGTGGTCCCCACTGTCCTTAGCAGCCTGGTTAAAACACACATCACAGAATAGTTTGGGTTGGATGGGACCTTAGATATCATATAGGTCCAACTCCCCTGCCTTAGGCAGGGACACCTCCCACTAGATCAGGTTGCTCAGTGCCTCATCCAGCCTGGACTTAGATACCTCCAGAGAGAGGGCATCCACAATCTCTCTGGGCAACCCCTTCCAATGTCTCACCACCCTCACCATAAAGAAATTCTTTCTTAAATATAGACTGAATCCCCCGTTCCAATTTACACCACCTACAGCACTCTGCCTTTGCCCTCACTAAACAGGCCCCAGACATACTCACAGTATTTGCCTATGTTAGGCAGCTGCTAACATGGAGTAGACCTTCAAAACCAACATGGTTTTTCAACCACAACTCCATTTCCAATGTTACAGAATTTAAAAGGCAGTTTAGCAAAGCCTTCTCCTATACCCCTGCCCTTCTTTTACCTCATTAATGGAGCTGCAAGTGAAACCCAAGCACTACCTCACATACCATATTTGTACAACACAAATCATCTTTTATCTTTGGCCAAGGAGATAAGTCCAAGTCCAGACAGACAATAACAATAAAAAAAATATATTAAGTATACAAAGTACTCAATGGGCAGACACTCACTGATAAATATTTAATGCTCTGATAGTGCAGTTTGTGTGTTTGTAAAATGCAGATGGTTTTCCTTTGTGTGAGCATCTCCCTTGTTCTCTCCAGCTTCGATCTAATGTAAGGACAACAATAAATAGGTAACTTTTCCATGTGCGCTGAATGCAGAATGAAGAGGTGCTTAAATCTATCCATCTGAAGCCTCACAGCCTTGTAGCAATGAAGTCCAAGTCTCCCATCTTTCCCAGCACAGCAAGGAGTAGAACTAGTCGCTCAGGACCACACAGAATCATAGAATGCATTGAGTTGCAAGTAACATTCAAATGCCATCTAGTCCAACCCCCTGCTGTAAGCAGGGACATCCTGCTTTAGATCAGGTTGCTCAGAGCCTCATCAAGCTTGGCCTTGAATTATCTCCAGGGATAGGGTCTCCACCACCTTGCTAAGCAACCTATTTCAGTGTATCATCAATCTCATGGGAAGAACTTCTTTCTAATGCCTAATCTAAACCTGCCCTGTCCTCATTTAAAAATGTTGCCCTTTGTCCAGTCACTGCATCAGTATTCCTTCCTTGTAGGGAGTATGATTATGGTACAAAAAAACAGACAAGCCACAGTTGTCCCCTTTTGCTCCTCTGAGAAGTTCTAAAAGCTTCCTCCTACTACCTGTTCTCCAGACTATTTAATCTCAGGTGCCATTCACAGTAATCTGTTTTCTTTTGTTTTCTTTTACATTGCTGGGAAAAAAAAAAACAACTGAAAATCTGGTGGCCAAGGAATAAAGTTAAAATTAGCAACTTTAAGCAGCTCCCTGATTTGACCAGAGTCATGAAGTAACTCTCACTGAATCTTCTTGATGGTAGGACTTGGAACCTCATTGAGGTGTGCAGCCATGTGTTCATACAAATAAAGAAAAAAAGCTTTTCTCAGTTGTTTAGTTCAGCATCTCTCATCACATAAGCACTGAGCTCCACAGATGACTGATACTTACCATCCAGGCTCTTACTGTTCTCATAAGGTTTTAGCAGCACAAATGACCATGCTGGTTCTTGAAACAGAAGTGTAACAAATTCTGCAATTTTTTTCCCTTCCCCTCCTCTGCTTTTTCCTTCCTCCTTCCTTTTCTTGCTAGAGGAAACACTTTTTTTTTTGTAAAGATCTTTCTATAAGCAGCTGCATAAACCCTGTAATCGGATTGATACTTCTAAACTGAAGAAAGCAGGGATCTTTCCCAACTGGAAACTTCCTACTATTTTTCTCCTTCAATACATACATTTTCCAAAGCAAAATGGGAAAAAAAATCCACTCCTTGCTTTTTCCTTGACCTTGATTTTTTTTCCCCCACTTTGCCTTTATTTTTAATGACTCAATTGTGAAACAAGGTAACTCTTTTTGCAGAGCACACAAACTATTTCTGTGTGACTTTGAATGGATCTTATCTGGAATAGGGGCCACCAGTCAAAGATTTAATAAAATTACACAGCACACAATAAAAGCAGCAGATAAGAAGCCCTTCTCTGCAGCAGGACAGAACAGATGTTTCAGAGGAATGAGCAAGTTTCACTTACAGTCCAGATGTGTAATATATACAGAGAGAGCAATGGGAACCCAAAGGAAAAATGATGCCACTTATAGCCGTCCATGAAGAGATTATTTTCCTATAGAAAGGGGCAATCAAACAGTTGTCCAACTACTTAAAACAAGAGATGTTCATCTTTCAGCCATCCACATTTGAAGAGGTGCTGCTGAATCCAGCCTGGGAATCCAACAGCTTTACAGGGCGTATTGGCTGGAGCTCCATTTGCTTTCCACTATAAAACAAGCTATTGCTTTATATACTTCATTACCACAAGAAAAAAAATTTAAAAACCCTAAACAAAACTAATCATTCCACTGCAGATGCATGGACATAATGTATAGTTACAGAAAATGCCATTTCCCCCATTTTTCTGGGTTTTCAAGTCCTCTGTGGGTATAGACTTACTCCCTATGTTAAGGGCTATCCCTATTAAACACAAGGGGTAACAATATTGAATGTACAAATATTAAATATCCCAAAATACAGAAGAATAGTTCATTACCAATAGAGAGAATAAATAAGGAGATGACAAAACAGCCATTACAAAATACAGTATTAATCCCTTAAATGGCTGTTGTAATTTACTAGTAATACACTTAACATGAGCTGGCAATGTGAGCTTGAAGCTCAAAAGCCAACTTAGTCCCAGGCTCCATCAAGAGAAGTGTGACCAGCAGGTCAAGATAGGTGATTTTGCCCCTCTACTTGGCTCTGATGAGGCCCCACCCAGAGTACTGCATCCAGTTCTGGAGCCCTCAACACAAGAAGGACCTTGAGCTGTTGGAGCAGGTCCAGATGAGGGCCACAAACATGATGAGAGGGCTGGAGCAACTCCCTTATAAGGACAGGCTGAAGGAGTTGGGGTTGTTCAGGCTGGAGAAGAGAAGGGTTATGGGGGACCTCATAGTAGCTTCTCGGTATCTGAAGGAGGCTACAAAAAGGCAGAGGTAGGACTTCTGCACAGGATATGTGATGGCAGAACTAGGACTAATGAATGTAACTTGGAAGAGGGGAGATTCAGGCTGTATATAAGAAAGGAATTCCTTACAGTGAAGATGGTGAGACACTGGCACAGGTTGCCCAGAGAGGTTGTGGATGCCCCCTCTCTGGAGGTATTTAAGGCCAGGCTGGACAAGGCACTGAGCAAACAGCTCTAGTGGGAGGTGTCTCTGCCTATGGCAGAGAGGTTGGAATGAGATGAACCTTAAGGCCCCTTTCTGTGATTCCTCCCATGTTTCGCAGAGAGTTTCACTTCCTTCATATATAACTGGAGCTCTTCAGCAGTACCAGCACAAGCTGATCAGCCTGCTCCTCTTCCATCAAGTGCAACCAAGTTTCATATTTCCATTGAACTATTTTTAGTTCCTGTCTTATGAATTCCTCACATTTTGATCAGTTTATCAGGAGACTACCCAAATTACAGCACCATGCTCAAGCCTTAACTGCTGTGTCATTAATTGTGCATGTTCCCTGACAGCCTCTGTAGCACATTGAGTCAATGTATTTGACAGTTAAATCTCCGTTATACACCTTCTAAGCAACTCTTGGACTGCACCAAAGCATTGCTTTACACACAATTTTACAAACTTCTCCCTTTCTCTGTTTGTGGCAAATCTGATAACTGCTATCAATTGACAGTTTCTCCTAAGTGAGGATAAGTAATCACATCAGAATGAATTACACTTCCCAGATGTTCCTAAAAATATCCTATTATCCTGATTATCGATCAAAAGAATGCCTTTGGTTTATAAATTCCAGTTTCTATAACAGAGAACCTTTACAGAAGGCGGAGCATCAGCAATTTCACAGCCCCTGGCCAAGGGCATCTTGAATATTCATATTTTGGGTTTTGCCCCTAAACGAAAATACACATTGCTTCATCTTTAGGCAGATTTCATTTAAGTGCAAATCCGTTCCCAGCAAAATTCTTTTTGGGGAGAAAGGAAAGTCGGGTCTGAAAAGCTAAACTGTTCCAAGTCATGTTCCCAGTGATTTTAGTAGCCTCAATTTTCCAGTGCTCAGCTGGAAGAGATCTCAGAAGGCCAGTAAGCAGTTACTCCAGTCAGCTTTTGGAAACCAGCTCATTTAATGTGTTTTCATCTAAACTCCTGAAACTCAGAGCAGCAAAACTAATCAATTGCAAATGAAAGTTACGTGGGGACACCCTGTAATTGCTTAATTTTAAACACAAATTGTGCTGGATATGCACTGATAAGCCTCAAAACTGCCTTCATTTCATAAATACACAAGCCTCGAAACATTGAAGTATTGGGATGTTTGCCTTGCTCAAGACTTCAAATTACTCCAAGTGAAATCAGCTCGACCATCTGCAAATACAAGAATCCTTTTCCAAAGTGAGAACTTCAGCTGTTTCTGCCCACACAAGAAATACAGACAGCACCTATAAAGCACACCAACCTCATTTTTCCATGTTACAACACTGCTTTCAGGCAATTAGAATAATTCTGAAGGAGGTTCTTCAAATTGGGGGGTTAGTTTTGTGGGAGCTGGGGTTCTGATTTTGGGATTTGTTGGTTCTACTTGTCTTCAGAGAAAGAACTGAGATGGAGACTGGGAAGCATAAAGTGAACTGGCTGGATCACCCCATCAAGTAAAAAATCATGAGAACCAGGGCTGCAGACATCTCAAAATAAATGCACAGACATCCATGTTACTTTTCTTTACTTGTGCTTAAAAAAAAAAAATTCTTCCAACCACTTAACTGTTTCATGCTTTGAAATAAAAGCTTGAAATTTGTCAGCAGCTGCTCTGGCATTAGATAAATGCCTTTTGGTACTTCATAAAAAGTTACCTAAAGTTGGTTAACTTATAAGCCTTTAGGGGAAAATAATAAAAATCAGTTCACACCTAATCAGAAAATATTTCTTTGACTTCAGCAGCTAAATTCTCTCCTGCCTGCATCTCCAGAGGGCTGGCTTCTGTCTGAAGCTGCAGAGACAAAATGAGGCTTTCCTTCAAATTTCTTTTTAGGTGCCAGGCAGGGACATGAGAAAAGGAAAATGTCTCCTGTGATCTCAAGGCTCTCCTCCTCATTCCCTTCCTACAAGCTACATATGCTTCAACTTCACTGCTAGTGAACAAGAATCCCATAAATAATATTCACTTTCTCTGCATAATTCTGACTTATTCCCAGAGATTCCATGGTGTACCCAAAATCCAGCAAGCATGGAAGAAATACTACGACTCAAAGAGAGCATTACAGAGCAGACATGCTAGAAAGCCTAAATTAACTTTGCCACATTGGCAAAAGTACCACATTCAGTACAAATCTAGCTTTAGAAATCCTTTAAAATGGTGTAAAACGGCCATGTAACTGTAGGTGCACATCTTCAGGAATATTCCTAGAACTCCACTAGGCAGCACAACCCAAGCTTTTTAGTTTTATTACAAAATTGTCTCGTATTCAGTTTTCCATTTCAAAAGTCCTCACTAGTTAAACCCTGCTTTCTTTCAGGATTTAAATTTCCACTGACTGGGGGGGAAAAGACTTGCACTGTGATGCTCATTCTGAAAATCCCACTGGCAATACAATGGAAGAACTGCAGTGCCAGAAATGTTACAAATGGAATATTTCACTAGCACGGGTAGTGCCAATATAATCTACTTCATCTTACACTACGGTGCCATGAATATACTGTGCATGGTGATTCCTGCCTAGTATAAGAAAATGCTATTAAACAGTCTATTTTTGTCACTCACTTTGCCCAAAGTAAATAACAAGGGGATTCTCAGCCCAGCATAGCGTTTCATGAATCACTGGGCTAATTTTAACAAAGAGAAAACCCAAAAAACTATGAAAATCTGGCATGACAAACATTTCTGAATGCACAAGTCCTCCAAATTATTTTTTCAAATACTTCTTTTCATTAAAATAAATACTTAAGTATTTAAAGTAAATATAGTATTAAATACAAAAAAAATTACCTTTTTGTCATATTAAAAACTATTTAAAAGACCTATACTTAGCATAGAAATACACTCCGAAAAATCCAAGGACAGACTAATAAGGATATCTTCAATTTATATCCACCACTGTGTGAGAAATTGCTCTGATAAAAGCTCTTCAGAACAGATATCACAGCATTTACACCTTGATAGCCATGTGAAATAGCCCAGACTGGAAAGTGTTAATGCTTGCCTGATTATTAACATTCCTAAGAAATTCAGGAGACAAGGTTCTAGTTCTTGTGCAAAGCAAAAAAAAAAAAAAAACCAAAACCTAAACTAAAAAAATCTTGTCAATGAGTTCACCATATTTCAGACAAATCTCATCTAATGCTTCCAAGTCCTTTCACAGAAACAGCATTTGGAGAGATTAGTCTTGAAATTCTTTCCTGAAATACCAAACGGCCCTTCATAAAAATGAAGGAGAGCAACCCATATGCTTAATTATACAACTCTCACTCTCAGCATTCTCTGTCCTTCCTGTACATGTGGGGAGCTTTTTTTCTTCAATTGTTGTAAAGGTAATATTTCAAAGAATCACCGGGATGAGTATTGGGCTGGTTTACATCCAGCTTTTAGGACACTGACCAACAACTTGCCTCTCTGTGCAGTCATCAGCAGCTTCAGCCTCATCACAAAGCCAGCCTGACGGGTAAAACCTGCTGCCTCTCAACCTGAAGATATAAAGATAATTGGCTATAGCTGACTATTTGGGAATTTTTTTTTTTTAAGGATGAATGGGAAGGGCTGGGTTTTTTCAGTCTGGTTTATCACTTTCTTAGTTCATTAAGGGCAATTCTTCCTATAAAAGCCTAAAGTTACTTTATCATAGTGTTCTCTAGGAAGAAGGAGAGAGGGAGAGAAGGACTGAAATAAAAACGCTTAACAACTAGTAGAGAAAATTGTCAAATACAATTGGAAAAATACTCTCATTTTTCATAAGTGTAACTTATGTATCTAACAGTATTACTCAAAGAAAAAGGGGATTTATTTTTATGACTATTTTTCTAGTAATACATTATTAGGTAATAACGACTAAACCTGCTGCTGTTGCTCTAAGTATTTTGACATCTCTATACACCACATGCTAATTGAGACTAAGTTACAGGTGCAGGAAAAAAAAATATGAATCACTTTTTTGGTGTGGCTTCACCTGGAATGAAGACAAAGTTGTCTTTGGACCTAGAAGTAAGTGTGACCTCATGATTTCCTGGTGTTGGGAACCCTTAGCCAACCTCCACCATCAGCCACACCTATGTCAACTCATGCAATTCAAATTAAGGGAAGTGAGTTATTCCAGATTTACATTACTTTATAACTCAAAGGAGAAGATGGCCTTTCAACGACTTTTACAGGCTCCACTGGAACGTGGATTTGTCATGTCTACAGGAACCTGGTACTAAAGAATAGAAATAACAAGTACCAAAAGGTACAAGTGGCTAGTCACGCTTCAAATGTCCAGAATTTGTCTTTCTATTTAACTCTATGCATGGTTCCATGAGGTTGAGGTTTAAAATAATACAGGTCCCATTATTCTTATGGCATTCAAGTTCCCAGACAGCAGGAAAATGGTGGAATGGACAAATACTGTCTTGAAAAAATCCCCTAAGAGTCACCAAGGTGAGAAACCCATAAGGACACCAACACATGCTATCAATTTAAATGACCCTCAGGAAAAAAATAATAGTTCCTGGGCACAAAATTGTATTTTTTGCTAGTTTACAAAAGAAAAATGTTGATTAAATTGATCTCATTTTCTCCTTAAAGAAATTTTCTTCAAGAAAAATGAATCTGTGGGACAGATCAGAATGAGTAGCTTACTATCATACAGTGCAAGTTTTTAACCTCTGTAAAAAAAAAAAAAAAAAAAAAAAAAAAAAAAAAAAAAACCCCACTCCTCAAGAGTGGTTTTCTCCTCAAAGTATGTATCTTGCTTGTAATTACAGTGGAACACAGGCAATAAATGATAGGCAGAAGGGACAATGCAAAAAGAAAGACACACAATATTTTAGGGAAAAAAAGCTTATCAAGGAAAGTAACACCTGAATAACTTTCAGCTTGTATCCTAACCAGAAGTATTTTCAACCTTCACTTGCCTTGCTGGCCATTTGGGAGAGCAGGATCTACCTTTCCAAGAAAAAACAGGCTATGAGCTATGAGACAAGTCATACTTACAATTAGCTTGCCAAGAATAAATGTTGGCTTATCCAGAAGACTCACACAATATACTATTTAAGTCATTTGGATGGAAACAAATTCCATCCCCAGCAAGTTTATTCCCTGTATCAAGTACTGGAGCTATATCAAATAGAATTAGCTTCACTGTAACTCAGTGGAACTCATTATGATCAGCTATCACCAAGGCCAAGATCTTGGCTGGAATCAAAGAATAACAAGGGATTTATATGGTTATGGAGACCATCTATAGTTACACTAGACAGGATTAAAAAAACCCACACACACACTTTAAAGAGCGTAAATCTCTGGGTTTTAAAGCACAAGCCAACGTTTCTCAGAGAAGTTAAAACGTTTCCTTCAAAGTTCCTCTGCAGTATTGGTGGGGAGAGAGCACCTTCCCCATTGCTAACCATGGAAAAGCATTTTATCTAACAAACCCCAATCATACAGGTCACCTCTGCAGGGTCTAAAGAGAAAGGGACATCTCAAAATCCCCCATATTCTGGGCTAAATTGCCCAGCAGCAGCATCTCTTTCCCTTGCTGCAAGAGGACAGTTTCTACACAAGGGATCTTTACTTCACCCAGAAGCAGCTGTCTACCCCACCATTGTCTACTTTTTGGCTTACTATGCCTGACGTATAACACTGGAGTCTAAAGCACTGCATTCACTCATTAGAGCAATTTCACTCTTATTTCAACCTGACCTACAAAATTTTAGGGGTTCAAACAGCTTTCTCTTCAGATAAGTAATAAAAACAGGTAAAATGATCACAGCAATAAGCTGGACCAGTGTTAATATTTGCAAACACAAAGTCATCCTCTTAGTCTGAAGCTAGGCGAACACCAAACCAAATAAGGCATTAATTGCAAATAATCAGGAGAAAAAAAAAGTTCTGGAAGGTTTAGCAGGTCCTCAAAAATTGCATTTCCATTGCTGCTAGCTGCCATCATTAAGCCTGAAATCTCAGCTTGCTGCAAGTTACTGAATGAATAAAAGTAATTATTGGGTGAGACACTTAACACTGTGTTAAGTTTATGGTGAGGGTGGTGAGACACTGGAAGAGGTTGCCCAGAAAGGTTGTGGATGCCCCCTCTCTGGAGGTGTTTAAGGCCAGGCTGGATGAGGCACTGAGCAACCTGGTCTAGCAGGAAGTGTCCCTGCCTAAGGCGGGGGGGATGGAACTAGATGATCTTTAAGGTCCCTTCCAACCCAAACTATTCTGTGATTCTATGTGTTAGGCAGCAGGGCAAACTAGATGGTGACGATACCTTCAGCCCTCACAATCTCCAAGCTACCAGTTCTGCAATGACATGAAGAGGCTTAAATAATCTACTGCTATCTCTGCTTCTTGTTCTCTCCCCCAAAATTTCACCCCAGAAGGACCCAAATCTGAGCAGAGGATAGGGAAAAAAGAGAAGAGGGAAAAGGTAAGAGAACAGGGCTGCCTATTCATCTGATACTTTGGTGTGCTGTGCAGTGCTCACTCCTAGAGAAGTGTGAGTATTCTGAAAGGATTGAAACTCCCTGCCCAAGTTTCACCACAGCAAATGCTGTGGAGAGTGCAGCCTAATTTCTTCCACAGTCAATATGTGCGCAGGTGTGCAAAAGCGAGAGATTTCTGCTGCACGACACCAGTGACACAGCCATAAAATAAAAAGAGGTGTGGGGAGGGGGGAAAGGAGAGGAAAAATCAATAATAGCTGGACATTCATTTAAACAAATGCATCATCCCATAAACAGTGCAGCAGCTTTCAAATGTAAACAAGAAAAGGTGAACTTGGTTCACATTATGTCTCCAGCTGTTTTGTGTTTCAGGACTGTGCGCCACAGCTGGGCTGATGAGCTCTGAATCCTGGGAAAAGGGGAAATATTTAACCTAACTTAAACAGAAAGAAGCAAGCCTCAATGGTGAGAGATAACAGGTGGGAGCCGTGCTCTGCTGCTGTGCCTGGAGGGTAAAATCTGGCATGCAGAGGTAGCTTCAGAACAAAAGTCGTCACAGCTGCTGTTTGCTGCTCTCCTCAAGTCCTTCCCTATTTATTCAGCATCACTGACAGCAGCCTAGCAACATTAGTTTAAGTCACCGTCAATTGTTATAAAATTAGCTCATGGTCCTGAAGCCAGGGCAAGATATGGGCAATGTTAGCTGCACGTCTGTGCTTCTGTGTGCCCGTGCAGAGAATACACAATTAAAACTCTGCCTGTGAGCCTATTTCCCCTCCTGAAAATATTGAGGCAGCAGCAGTGAAACAGGGGTTGTTTTTTTTCAATCCCCAAACCAAAAAAGCTACCAGAAAGAGGAATGAAAATAAGTAGTTTAAAAGCCACCTCCATCTGTATTTGCAGGAAATAAGTCTCATTATCGAGCACTAGAGAAAAAAATCTAATGTGGATCCTCTTGTTCTTAGATCTGTTGCAGATTTCTCCAGCTGTAGCTTGCTTTTATGTCAGGCTTTTAAGCCTGCACTGGTCCTCTGGGTCACACAGAATCACAGAATATCAGGGACTGGAAGGGACCTCAAGAGATCATCTAGTCTAATTCCCCTGCCAGAGCAGAAACATCTAGAACAGGTCACACAGGAAATCCAGATGGGTTTTGAATGTCTCCAAAGAAGGAGACTCCACAACCTCTCTATTACGGTATTTGTTGTGGAACTGGGTCTTGTGCTTTTCAGGCACCAAATTCAAGCCCAACACTAGCAGAGTTACAATATATGTTGAAACTTGGGGCTCAGTCCCTCCCTTGCCCACCGCCTGAGCCACCAGCACACTACACTTAATATGCTTTAATCCACCACAGTTCCAAGATATTTGCTGTTATGGACCTGCAGCTACCAAATGGAGGTACTGAAAAAGTAGTATGTTGAAACCATAGCAGCCTCAAACTAGCACTGAACCTGTTACTGTGCACCCCTCATCTTTACTAAAGAACACCTTAATTAATTTCTTGACTGAGAAAAAAACCACTGCACCCCAAATGCAGCCTTCTTCCAAGGCAGTAGCAAGAATTCAAGTAGTTTTTAAAACCAAAACCTATAAAAGACATGGGCAGCAACGTGTGGGCTCTTTCCAGCAGGCATCATTCAGTAGGGCTTATCTTTTTTTCCTGGCGTCCATTCAGGACCACTAGTACAGATACAGATGCCAGTTATTTAGCAACAAAGAGGGCCAAATGCATATGAAAGTGAGTAAGATGGCAGCTTAAGTGGCCCAGTATGTCTTTTCCTGTTGCATGGCAGATTACAAAAACTCACATCAAGGCATGTATAAATCACGGATAAACCCTCATCACAAGGAGAGGCCTTTTACAAACAGATTCTCAGAGGTAGTTCCATACCCCTAGCACTATTAGAGGCTGTAGAAGAGTACAAAGTGACAGCCTGGACCATAATTCAGCAGAAAATCCCTCTTGTGATGACCCTTGCAGGAGCCAGAAGCAGTACAGAAAGGTCCACATTTTTTAATAGACAAACAAAGCAGAAAGCAAAACACCTTCAAAAACTTGTCCCAGTACATTTTGGTCGACTCAAATCAGTCCCCATAGAAGGAGGTGAACCTACTGCCCCACTTGCTCCCAAATGTTTCTGAGGATACACACTGTTACTGTCCTTTTTTTTCCCTGCCTGCAGGAGAGCAGCCAGCATCTCGCACACAGCCATTACTCCTCCAGTCAGATGGGAAAACGCAGTGCCTGCTGAACACGGGCACTCCTTAATCTCCTTCATAAAGGTCTTCCCCTCAGAAATGTTGCTCAAGCTGCTGCTGCAAACCCCAGCTGGGATATGAGCTTAACTGGACAAGATATTCATTGTTCAATTTATGGCTTGACTGTACTTGTAGAAATGTATTTCACTTCAGCATCAGATGAGGCGGATGAAAGGAAGCAAGTGAGGAGATCATCAGAGGGTTTCTTTCTTTATTTGATTTGTTTTCTGAATCCCTAAAATGAAGATGTTTATCCAGCACTGTTATGGGTAAACATCTTTGCTTTTCCCTGCACATATTTTTTTTTTCCTTCATAGGATTTGCAAATTCTAACAGTTAACTTTCTTAAGCAGATACCGTGGCACAAGGATAAGAAAGGATAAGAAGGTGCAAGGATAAGAAAGGGAGGAGAGTTTTCTACCTGTGCCAGGAACCAAATCTGTTCAGAGTCACACACATGCAAGTCATCATGAAACCCAAACATCCTCAGCTGAGGCACCCTGGTGAAAATAAGCACAGAATTCAACTTCATTCAGAGAAATGAAATAAAATAAAGAACCCATGGCCTGAAACTCCAGGAGCAGAAGAAAATCTATGGTCACATTCACCACCACAGCAGATCCAGTGACAGAGCTGTTTTGAAGAGACTTATTGCAAGCACCAACGGGCAACGCAAGACAATGCATGTGTTTTATTTCACTGCTGAGTACTGGGACTGTCATGAAACAGGGAGAGGGAGGCTCTGCCTGGATGATGGACGTCTCTAATGAGCCTTGGTCACTCTGTGTGAAATAGTCAACCTTGTCAACCTCCAACAGACTGCCAGCACACAGTCTCACATGTTATCATTCAGCTTATAAGGCAGCTACACTTCCATACATGTGCTTGTCAGCATATTTTAAAAGCAAAACAGGATTTATCATAGAGATTTGATGGAGTTACCATAAAGGAGTTACTTTTGAGGCTTTCTAGAGGATGTTCAAAGTAACCAGTCCCCCATATAACCTGAAATCAAAGAGTGAAAACCTGCCAGAAAGGATATTAAGACTCTCTTGATTGTGAAGGCTCATAAAATAAATGTGTTGGTTGTTATGGATTAAAGTGTGTACCAAAAAGATGAAGGAACACCTAGCATCTGGAGTCTATATTGTAGTCTCTAAAATTCCTAATGGATCTGTGTCAAAAAAAAAGAAAAATATTGAGATTAACAGACTAAAATGAAAACACATCCCTTCAAGATGAGCAGAAAAATGTTCAGCCAGAAGAAACAATCCCCAGAACTTATGCACTTCCAAAGCTCACCAGACTGTCAGTTCCCTATGCATTTCATCAAATTCTGACCTTAAGATTTATCTAAAGGTGAACAATAATTTTTACCTCCATTTCACTGCTAATTCCAGATTATGAGAAATTAAAAAACAACACACTTTCCTCAGTGCTCATGACCTCCACAGTAACTGGCTATCTCAGTGTTCAAATACAAAACCTCTATGTCCTCCCTAATTAATTTAGGAAGAGGCCAGTATAAGCCATTCAGGACAGGATCTTCTCAAATTGATCTGAAACATTACCAGTAAACTCTCACCACAGCCAGCTATCTCACCCTATCAATACCCCTTTAGCAGTTCATCCAGTTCACACAGATCTGACAGGAACCTAAGGGAGGCACAAAAAACCCTTAGGGCCAAATTTATAAACACCTTGCAGCACATCTGTGCAAATAGAAGGGCCTTCCCAACATAAGCCAGAGTCAGCATCACCATATTTCCTCACACTGGGCTTCTGACACGAACACAAGGCAACAACATGATAATAGGTCTCCAGAAACTGAAGCTGGTAGCCAGTCAGTAGTCTCTTTTGAAAGGGTTTGCCAGATTTAGGCATCTTTCTCCCAAACTTCTACAGGCCCAGAAAACAATGCCTTCTCCTTGCTGCTCAGTGTCAGTAGGACAGCCCTCTCCCATGCATGGTGCTCCCCCAACAAGCACCTTCCAAGGACTGGAGCTGAAACACCAGCAGCAAAACAATCCTTCCCCAAGTTAGACACAAACCTGTCCCACCCAGAAAACTTCCACATACCTAAGACAAACCCAGTGACCTTCCAGAAGGATGCCAGAGAAAACACGTCTTCCCAGTAACCTAAATAGACATTAGAGAAGAAACAGGCAAAGTTTAGGCTTACCTGGCTCCTGAAGAACCTGACAAAAAGGTGCTTCTAACAAAAGGAAAAGGAGGTGAGCACAGAGAGGGATGGAAGACATACAGCTGTCTTCTATTAACATCCCCAGGCTTGAGCTAAGCAGGGCTTTCAACAGAAGATGAGGCACACCTGGGTCTTAGTGAATTCAAAATGCCAGCTCCATGTGTTAAGAGGTTGTTGCTTCTTTTTCAAGCAACTTTTACTTATCACAGCTGAGGATTTCTTAGTTTCTTTGCCTCAGCATTGCTCCTTACACTGGGAGGACCTCTGGTGATACATGTTCCAGACAAGGAATGTGGCACAACAAATACTGTTTTTATTTTTGATAACTACATATTGAATTTAATTACCAGCTTGTAACTTCTTTTATTAGGCTTCTCTTCAAATTCATCAGCAATCATGAAGGGTAACAATATTTCTGTCCTTCTATCTGCCATAAAGACAACATCAGCCAGAACTGCATGTAATAACTGTGGTGCTGTTTAAACCATTTACAAAATGAGTTCTTCCTACTTTCAAAATAGCTCAAAGGCAACTACGAGCGCAATTAATTGGTCCCCTATGATACTGGTACACACAGATTGATAAATTCCACAAGGATAATTTCAGCAGGAATGACTGAATGGCTCAGAATTTCAAGTACTTTACATCTCTTTGGGTTTTATCACAAAGCTCTCTTAATTTTGAAAATCTGATTCCTTCTCTCTTGCTCAGATGCTTTTTCTTTCTATTTTCTCTTTTCCTGTTTTCCTGTGATACTACTTCTGTACAATAGCTGCTTAATTCCAAAGACAGGTCTATTCAAAATGTTAGGAACTTCCTTCTATTTCTTTTCAAGTTTGTCCCAGATTTTCCAGGAAGACACAGAAACGATACAACTGGAGAACATGCTATAAAAGAAAATCCCATATCAGTACAGACAGGAGATTTAACCCCATCTTGGCAAATTCACTGCAGTTATTTCTGGAATTAAGAGAGGAAGCAGGAGCAAACTTTTGGCATTTTTTTCTTCTAGTGAAGTGGCACCCTCTAGCAAAAGTGTCTGCAACACTGAGGTGGACCTGGAATGTCTTTAGCTAGGCAAAGAAAGATCTGGATTTAGAACAACAGGGTGCTTTTGTACAGCATTAACATTAATAGTATCTGGGGCGAGGGAGGGGGATGTTGCATTCTTCAAGTACACACACTATAAAAATTCTTTTCTTCTTGGATGTGCCTTCTGTTTATTCATTTGTCTTTCATCTTTTGCTCAGTTTTGTGCTGTTTTCACCAGGCACCTTGTGCCTTGTGAATGCCTCATGTCTAAGGGTGTATGACTCATTAGACTTTAACACCCAGGATTCTCAAGAGGATATAAAAGCTTGATACAACAATACATACTCCTTTTTGCTTCATAAAAGATACAGGGAAAAAAAAAAAAAGGAATCAAGAAGCACACCAGCAAACAAGAAGTTAGTCCAGGTTTTGGGAAGTCATGAGAAATTCTCTCGTTCCTCCCTTCCTGAAAAAAACTTCCCCTTATTTGCAGTTCCTAAAGAGCAGAGGGTGGACTTAGGTGTCTGAGCAAGTCACCCACACTACTCTTAACCCAGTCACTGCTCCCTCCACATGTCTGAAATACGGTGACACTGTTACTGAGCTCTAACAATCACACAGAAAACAAGGCTGCCATTTTGTATTTGGACTGATCAAGAAGGGGCCTGCATTATACATACAGCTGCTTATACCCGCTATAAAGGATAATTTTGCTGTATTAACTCCATAAATTTGATAGAGCCAGCAAGGCTTCCACTGCATAATAGCTTAATTTTTCATTCTAATAATAACTGGCTGCCAGTTGAAATGAATGGGAGCAAAAACAAACATTTCTGTTCCATGACATGATCCATGACAGATGTACAGTTTAGGAGGCCCTAGGGCAGGGTATTCCAAGTCTCTCCTCCATTCACCCAATGGCGGTAAAAGCATTAACACCAAGAAAAGAGACTGAACTGTAAAGGAACTCCTAGGAAAATGACCCAGCTATCCTCTACTTAATCCACAATTGGCAGTGTGCCTGATTTAAGGCTATGCTAAGCATCCAGGATTTTTCTAAAGTGCTTGCAGACGGTGTGTACAGTATAACGTACCCCTGCATGATGTGGAGTATGAAACAGCCCCCTCTCAATCACACAGAAAGGTTTTTGCTTTGATTTCTACTTACTCTATGTTGAGAAAACCCCTTTTCCCTTGGAATGTGCAGAGAGGATGAATACCTTGATTATTACAGTTTATTATTGGTATCAGTTTCAAGTAATCCAACATGAAAACACGTGCCCCCTTTAAAAAAAATATTAAAAGCCCACATGCTTTAAGCTTGACAAATTTCACTGAAAATGGGGCTGCATAGTTTAGTGCCAACAAGTTACTCAGGCTTTATATGAGTATTGATTTATCTGCTAAATGAAAATGAATAGCCACCATATCTGCTGTATTGTTTTGCTGCCTCTGCAAGACGGAGCACCTTCTAAAAGAAACCATAAGTAGTTTTAAAAGGTGAGCTGACAATGCTATCTTTGAGTGGGAAAAAGCCACTTTTAAGGGCCAGATATTTGTATTACTTCTGAACAAATGCCATCAGGGGCAGGAGTGAGCCTTATGCATGTGTAGGATTTATCTTTAGTGTGGGTTTTTTTGTTTGTTTAAGTGACAACATTAATGATCTTTCTGAGAAAGATGCAAAAGCAAGAATTCATGCATCAGCCAGGCAAGTATCCAGTTGCTGTGTGTGTGAGGAGAGGCCATGGATGATATTTGGAGGGGGATCCCCTCACTAAATGTTCAGGATTTGGGACCTGTTAATGGATTGTTCCTTTGTATTTTATTGGTCTGCAAAATTCTCCTAATGACTTGAAGTGGCCATTCTAGACCAATCCCTATGGTAGCGTCTGAGAGGCTGTTTTATTCAATATAAATGAAAACAATATATTGTCAAAACTGTGGGAACTCAACAAAGGATGGTAAGAGAACTAGAAATGACCCTAAGAAGGACATAGTCAGGATCAAAAATTGCCTGTGGTGAATGAAAACAGTTTAATAAATTATATACAGCAACATGGCCTTCTGAAGTTGGTATTTGCTAAGCACGATTTATTGCAACACAGACCAGAAAGGGTGATCCATGGCTGCCTAATGCTAATCTTCAGTTCTCTCTCATCATCTGGGTTCTACCAAGGGATCTCAAGTCCCTGGCCATCTGTACCAGGTTTTCCTGCTTGCAGCCAAATCCAAGCAGAAGAAAAAAAAAGGTAACTAATGCCTGAATATCAGAGATCTCTTCCTTGGTAGGCATGGATGAACTCAACATGACACACGACTTCAGCCTACAAATCCCCTCCTCTTACTTAAAGCCTCTAATTTTGGTTTGCCCTAAGTATGGTGGAGAACAACCTCTTCCTAATCGGGAAGTGATGGACGCAGCTCAAGAGAGTTGAAGGTGGATGCTGTTGAGATTTGATCAACTGGTGAAAAGCACAAAAGCAAACTGGTCTAAAATCTGAAATTGCTGTTACTCTGAAAAATTAGAGGATGTTTCAATCCTTCCTGAAAGACCCTTTTGTAGCTGGCAGTAAAAGGATTATTATCAGCACAAAGTGATGGGAAAACATTGAGACAAATTAACTTGATAGCAGCTTGGCCCTCTGATTTCTACAGTAATGCCAAACAGCTCTTGATGGAAGATGAAAAACACATAATATTTTATAGGAAGAAGGTTATCCTGCCTCCTCTTTCTGTGGTTACAGACACTCTGTGGCTGAGTGGTTTACCACTAAAAGCAAGGTCATGTCAGAGCACACCTTAAAGGAGCTGAGTAAGTAATACAGAAGCAAAATGTGGCTTTCAAAAGAAAAACTGTTTTTCACATCTTGTTAGTTGACCGCTGTTAAATACATATTTAGAAGAAAACTTACCCCAGCCCAGCTGATGTGGAGTTAAATAGGTCTGCAGTGACTGCTAAGTCCATTTTTGTAGTCAGTCAGTTGATCCAAAAATACTGTATGGTCTCTGAAGGGATCTTGTCTTTCTGTTGGAGACAGATGATGCCAGGAGCTTACTTCAACTATAAGCCATAGCATGACATTCTATGGAAAAACAGATATACAGGGTGAGATTTGTATCATTGAAGCGGGATTTTAGCCTACTAGAACCTCCTAATATCCAGAGTGAAATTCCCTTGATGCAAGGAAGAAGACAGAGGATAGAGAGCAAAGAGGAAATTTCCATCTCTTTCTTTCTACTGGACTTTTCAGTGCACTGTTTCAGCTTTTTTTGTATTTATTGTGACTGGAATCAGAGACGGCTGCTGACCATGTCAAATTTGGATCAAAACAGCTCCCCCAAATCAAAGTCCTATTCAAAAGGTGATTCATGGTTCAAAGGAACATTCTTAACTCTACCCTTTCACTCCTCAAAAACAGAAAAGCATGTTTGCTACTGAACAGAGCCACGGAAAAGCTACCATCTCTTCAGAAAGCAAATATTTGGTTTGAGGTGGGTTTTTTTTTATTATTTGTTTTGTTTTTCATGCTCTTCCACCTGTGCCCACTACATGAAGGTTTTAGTTTCTCATCTGTTCAAAAAAACCCAACTATGATACTGAATACATTACACATGAGCACAACAACCTATTGATGAGAAAATTCCACTTTTTTTTTTTTGTTATTTCTGTGGAACACCACGCAAAATGCTGACTGTGGAAATGGAAGAGCACTAACCTCAGAATGGTCCTTGTGTCTTTGTCATGCAAAACAAGAAGCCTTTTCCTACTTTAATTTTATGCATAAGTGCATGAATGCTGAAGTAATATTCACATGCTGCCAGGCAGCTCCATATGCCAGCTTGTTTCTTTCAGCCTACATACAGTCTCAGGTAGCAAATGTTGCAGAGCCAAATTACACATTGCCTACATTTTACACACATGTGTGCACACCCGTGTGTATTTTTCACCAAGCCAATCGGTCCTCCCTGTTCGTCAGCCAGATCTGCAAAAGGAAAAACAAACCCCACAGTTTTGTAAAACCCCTTGAAAAACAATAGCAGTAATAAATCAAGTACAACCACAAGGCTTCATCCAGATTCCACCAGCTCTGGTGGTCTTCTGTCTCACTACCAGGATAACACCAAAAAAGTGGACTCCTTGTCCACTGAACACATTGGTCACTCCTTCACTGTTTCGTCATCTTGAACCACACAGTGGAAATAAATGGGGTGGTGTTCTCCAGGTTCCAATTAGGAACCTCATTACTCCTCTTTTCTCTCTTTCTTGAATTAAAAAAAAAACCTTTAAAATTAGTTCAATATGACTCGAACCTCTTCGGCATGCTGCTGTCCATCTGACTCACTTCCAAATTGAAGTGCATATATTAAAAAAATTGAATCAGTTCAATGATTTTAAATCACTCTTCAATGTGCAAAGTAATTTAAAATTACTGGAGTGCTTCCAGTTTTTATTAGTCCTTGTATTTGGAAGTGATCGAGGTTCTTCTGGGCATGTGCAGTGCATGGTGACTTAAAATTATTACATACATACTTACTTTAAATAAACTCCACAAAAATACAGAGATCACTTTACAGCAGAAACTGCTGAGGAACACCATGGAACAATTCTAACAAACAAAGTGGGGGTTTCATCACTCCAGAAGGCATCAATCTGGAAAAACTCTTGCAGTTGTAAGGAAATCAAGAGACTCCATAAAACGTTTGAACTGTTCTACATGCAGCTTGGACTCTCATTTTAATTGCTACAGCACTTTTGCATTTCATTACTTTCAACGTATCTAATTGCCCTAAATCTAGTGATTTCCCCAAAATCAATATGAGGACAGAATCAAAAAGGGCTGACTTTCCCCTTAAATCTTTCAGATGCTTAGTGACATGATTAATCTTTATGCACAAGGTTACTCTTATTGAACTTAATAACCTGCCTCCTCACCTGTTGGAGCCGTCTCATTAAGTGAATGCTACTCCCTTACTCATCTGTGTAGATTTACTGGAGCCCTAGAGAAGATAAAAGCACTGCTTACAGGCCTAAATATTAATGGTGCCAGTGAACTGTAGGATTTGGTACTGAGTAGAAAGTAACCACGCTGTTGCTTCTCAACAGTCTGTCCTAATACAACTGTTTCATCCCCTCAATCTCCCTTTTCTGGAGATGTGATAGTGAAAGAAGTCAGCCATTAAGCTGAAGGTCTTTGGATTCTCTGCCATCATAATCATAGAGTAATAAATGAAAAAAAGAAAAAAAAAATCACGATGAGTCAATATGACCCCCATATGCCCAATAAATTTATTTGATTGCCTTGAAGGGTCTCTTGAGAGTGGGTATTTTTATACATCTGGGAAAACCTTCCGGTTCCCTCATCTATGAAGCTTCACAGAGGCTAAATCACAGACATGTGATAAGACCTCTCCTCCTACTCCCTTTTGCCTTAATAGTCACAGAAACAAAAATCCCCACAAACCTTCATACAGTCCCCATAAATATCACAGAGCCTAAAAAGCAACCTGAGTTCACAGGAAAGGGGATTGACTCAACGGGGAAGGGGACTGCAATTCCAAATAGGCCTGTTCACTACAAAACTTACGTGCTGAGAGATGGAGTGGTTTAAGATCAATTACCTGAAACCAGGTGCTGAGCAGATGGGAAAAATTATTCATCTGGTAGGTGCTCTCCTCTTGCACGTCTCACCTGACTCTCAATGTCTCCGTGGCAGCTGCTGCACCATGCACATAAACCTAACATGCCAATGGGTTTGGCACCTTGGTCTCCCATGCTGCCACATTACCCCACTACTGCTGAGGAGTAAGAAGAGGAACCACCCATCACTCCCTTTTCTCCTCTCATTGTAACAATCCATGATGAAAAAGAAGTTGAGTATCAGCAGGGAGAGAAAAAAGCAACTTGCTGTGGTGAGGCTCTTGAAGGACTCATTAGAAACTAAAGGTTGAGGAGGTCCTTCGCCACAAAAGCTAACCAATTTATTGCTCTCAAAACCAAACTTTGCAGGAAAGGTTTCAGTCATGCAGATGAATGTCTTGCAAGTGTTTGACTACACAGTAAAACATACTTCTGCGAGGGAAAAGAAGGCCAAGCCATGGCCTTATTTCTCACCAGGCTCCTGGGATCCTTCTCTCCCAACTAAACATCTGCCTAAGAGCTGGCCAGAAGGTAGCTCAGAAGCTGCTTTTAAGAGTAAACTAGTCAGTGTCAAAGCTCTTAGCATCAGCACTCTGTGAAAGAAACAGAGGATTTACTGTCATATGAATTTAATATTTGATACATCCATCTGCATACACCTGACTATATCCTGCCCTTGTAATGGGGATGAACTCAATGATCTAATAGATCTTTTCCATTTCTAGCTACTCTTATCCTATTATTAAAAGTAATGAGCCTCTAATCTAACAACTGAACTAATCAATAAGAAGCTGAGTTTGTTTTTCAAAATTGCTCTAATTTTAAAAATACAGCATGTCCGTTCCCTGCTTCCTGCTTTTGACCATGATAATAAAACTTTCAGTATGGCTAATGTAGTTTAGCTAAACATATTAGACAACTGTCCCATTTAGGGGGAAGAGAAAGTTCCCATTAGCCATTCAGATGTTCTTTGCCTGGTCAGCTAACAATTTTTTGGAAACCAGACATCAGAAGGTACATGATTTTAAACTCATGATAATGCTAGAATACCGTGCTCTGTGTTAAACCTACAAATAGTGGAAATGTGACTATGATTTGTTGCTTTTTTTCTAATCACAGCAGCACGTTGACATGTTACAAATCCACACAAAAACTTGCCAGTGTCTCGGCAGACACCAGAATGATTTTCAAGGTTCATAGAATCACAGAGTTGGAAGGGAACTTCAAAGGTCTTCTAGTCCAACTCCCCAGCAGTGAGCAGGGACATCTTGCATGAGATGCCAAAGGTTCAAATGTTAGTCCTACTTTCTATCATCTATTTCATTTTGGGCAAATCACTTCAACTGTTCTCTCAGGGAAGCAAGCATAAAACCCCCTCCCTTCCATGCTTTTCCCTCATTTGCACTGAGGTAGACTGTCAGCTCTTCAAAGGATCTTTTGCCAAAATCACTACATGTCTTTTACAATGCCCAGCCCAGCAGTTTTAGGACATTACCTGGGATTGTTGGGAATACTACAGTACCAAGAGAAATAGAATTTGGTACATTATATACCACTGATTCATTATAATGCAATAAAAATTATTACCAAGCAGCACGAAAAATAGGCCAGTTTAGACAATCAGATTGGATGCCTTAATTGTAGGATTAGCCTCGATTAGCAAGAAGTTTGATGTGAAAAGAACAGATCATAGAAGGGGATTGGAAGGAGCCTCAAAAGATCATCTAGTCCAATCCCCCTGCCGGAGCAGGAACACCCAGATCAAGTCACACAGGAAGACATCCAGCTAGGGTTTGAATATCTCCAGAGAAGGAGACCTCACACCCATTCAGGGCAGCCTGGGACACTGTTCTGCAACTCTCACTGTGAAAAAGTTTTTTCTTATATTTCTATGGAACCCTCTGTGTTCCAGCTTGCACCCATTGCCCTGAGTCTTATCAATGGAGGTCATTGAAGTAGCATTTTGTCTTATTATCACACTACAAACAATTCTTCCAGCTTCTAAGACTGGGAACAGGCTGCTTGGCATGCTGCTTTGAAGGACAGGTCCTTTGATGGTAGATGGGAGGCAAAAGGGAAGATGTAAGCAGAAAGATGCTCTAGAGCACGACCCTCTGGATGCCCCAGTCATTGCCTTCAGATTTATTGGTTCCCCCCTGTCTCAAGTCATCCATACTAATGAAGTTCCTTCTCAAAGCAATGGATGATGGTTACAACTTCAGTATTGACTTTTACAAAGCTTTCAGAGCAACTGATTTTACTACATGATACTGTGATTTCATCACAGCAGTGCAACAACATAACTTCAGAAAATTGCAAATTATTGCTTCTTTTCTCTTTAACGATCCTCTAAGTAATATCCCACTGCCCTATTAAAGTCTTCTGTACCTGCCTATCCATATTTTGATGTCGTAAGAGAAGAAGATGACTCTGTCTGTGACATTAGCCGATGCCAAGATTTATATTTCCTCTCCACCAAATGTAACTACAACACAATGACTGTAAAAAAAATATCTGAGCTTGACATATAACCACTTCAAACTAAAGTAATGCTACTGAGAGGACACATTAAGGAATCAGCCAAAACAGCACTCTCTCTGGCACAAAAGACTGTCAACATTTTGGAAAGCCTTAGAGCCTGGATGAAGCCTTCCTTACTTATCGCCAGCAAGGTAACAGAAGACAGAAAACACTAACAAAACACATCAATCTTACTCAAATTTTTCATTAAGAGCTTGAGGAAATTATTAACTCAGGTCCCGCTGTTGCAGACAGTGAAATTCAAAAACTTTATATACATATATAATAATTTAGTTTTTTATGTAGAAACAGCAGGATATAAAAAACATTCTAGTTTTCTGTGGAATTTGATTGATTAAGAAAAGTATAATAGATTCCAGGACTTCATTTTCTTACCTACCTACATTATTTTGGAAAACAAATGGTTTCTAAACAATTTTAAATACAAAGATGAAAAAACATGGGAAAGGAAGAGAACTTTGCACTGCTGTTTCTTTGGCATTCTTCTGAGTAGTATGAGATCACTAGACTCTTCTTCAATCAATTAACATTTAGGAGTGCTAAAATACAAATAAAATGTATGACTATATATATAGTAGGAGGCAAGTTAGCTGCTCAGGCCTGCTTCTTCCATAAATATGAGTGACAGCTTTATTGGAAAAAAGCCCTAAAATTGAAATAAAGACCACTGGAATGATGCAGACAGTTGTGACGCCTTGTTTCTCGACCCACTGGTTAGCAAATCCAAAGAGAAATGTAAAAATGTTGACAGATGCAGAACTTCCAGGAATAATCTTAATTAAGACACACAGTACCGAGAAGGGTTAATATTGTTTGAAAGTAAAAGCTCCCATTCTAATAACAAGACCTCTCTCTGTGCACTGCTGGGTCAGCACAGTAATTAAGAAAATTGCCTTTAGTGTGCTTGTTTGGTAATGCTATTATCATCTTTTTTCATCTTTTAACAAGAGTAAACTACTTGAAGATGTCCCCATTTACTCTTCTTCCTTCTAGTAACCCATGAACTCATCAAGCCCATACTATGCTAGCATTTAAAACACCCTAAATGAGTTACTTTATCATCTGGTTCACCCTGAAGTCTTTTACATATTTTTCTTGACCTTTAACCTTCTGACTATTATTTTGACAGCTATCATTAATGCTGTGTCCTGGGCAACCACACATTGACTAAGATGGATGGCAAAATGGCTAAGGAGTTGAAAGTAATACACACCCACTTTCATCTTCCTCTTGATTAAATCAAAACCATACAAAGCCAAATCATGCAGTGGGTCCCATGGAAGCAGCAGAGAAGACCAGGCAGAGTTCTAGTAAGGAAAGTTGGACAGAGAGAACAAAAGGGAGGGGGGGAAGCACCTTCATTGTAAAACAAATAAACTATATAAATTGGACACCTAGAACTCCATAAATCTGTTGGCTATCGAGCTATGAACTTGGATGAATCAATAGGCGGTTGGAACAAAAAAACCTTCATACTAGCTGGCTAAAACATAGATTTAGCAGTAAATTTCATGCAAAGAAACTCTGATCCACAACATAAAAAACATGCTTATGTGGAAAGGATGCAGTTAACTGGAAAGAAAGTTTGAAACAACTTAATACTTTTCTAATAAGCTACTCCACTTCAAAGGCCAGCATGGCCCCTTCTGATCATTTGCATGGAACACCACGGACTGTGGTCCTGCACAATTGTAAGGTCACTACAAATCATGCACCTTGAACAATTAAACTATTCCCCTTGGAGAGGCCGGATGATTTCATTTAAGAAAATGGAATCTAGATAAAAGGGGCAAAGGGAACTTCAAATAGTTCCACGTGCTTAAAAGATGAGATTAAAAGATGGAAGGAGATGTTAGTGTCAGATAAGATCGCATGCAAAGAGTCGTTCTAACTGCATTTCAGACAGTTGTTGTAATCAGGCAGTAGGTTAATGGAAAGGAAGGTACTATATTGCCAAGCAGCAGAAAAAAACGGTGATTTAAGAGTCCACTGAAGTATTACCCAGAGACTAGTTGAAAAGAAAATTGAGCTAAGCTATCAGGAAAAGACTAGGAACAACAGGAGAAGAGAAAAGGCAACCAGAACAGTCAAAAAGAAAATTCTCAGCCTCTTCTCAAATGAATTACTGTCACTGATGAGAAACTGGAATACTACAGTTCACAGTTTCACCTGACACTTGACCCCTCTTACTAATTAGGGATGGAATCTGGAAACTACAGCACTTACTTGCTTTAAGTTGCATTCTTTAGAGCCATAACAAGTTTTGTGATTGCTTTATGAGCAGAATTTTTACTATGCATAGACCAGATGAAAATAAAGCTAGCAAAATGACTGCAGGCAGATCTTGGGTAGAAGAAAGGTAAACTTCAGATGACCTTGGTCTTACTCTGGTTTGCATATGCCTAGTGCTTTCAGAACAGATGTTCTCCAAAAGCATCTTCCTTGGGAAGAGTTTCAGTTCTGATCCTCCAAAGTTGCAGGCCTGGGAAAGCAGAATGCGTGGATCGGCCCCTCAGAGATGGGGTCACACTCTCCATCAGAACAACCAAGCTGCCATATCTAATCTCAGCATATCTGTCTAATCTCAGTAAAACTATCCTTTTATAGAATTACAGAGTGGCCCACTACACATCATTCATTTATGGTTTATGTCTGGTATTCTTAGTTGCAAGTATTTCCAATTAAAACAATGCTTCCGGGG
>VZTY01013916.1:276333-341550 GCA_013400935.1 Turnix velox
GGGGGGGGGGGGGGGGGGGTGTGCGAGTGCAATTCAAGACACCAAATCAGCTTTCAAATTAGAAGAATGCAATAATAATAAAACATTTCCAGAACAAATACTATCCCGTGCACTCAGCATCACACTGGCAAAAGCCTTTTAGAAGACCATAATGATGCATTAATTAGACCTGAATGATGGTATCAGTAATATGCACTGGCTGACTGACTGAGGAACTCCCATTAACAAAGCACATGTGCTCTGCGCTTCCTTCACACATCACGCAGCGTGCTCCAGCACACAGCCATTTGATTCATCCCCCCTCCTTCTCTCTCTCATCTCAGGTAGGCAGCAGGTCAAAAGATAATCAAAACAAGAAGCCTTGTGCTGCACAGTTTCCCTCATGCAAGCAAATACAGACTCACTTATGTGCAACCACACGTGCAGCGCAATAAACCAGCTTGTGGTGCACGGTAACTCGCCGGAGTAATTTTGAAGAGTAATTGATTACAGGAAGATGATTTTAAATTAAGATTCGTTCCCCACCTAGATCTTAGCAGCTTTCCTTTCAAAGAAGTTTTTCCTCCCTACCAAATTCTCTGGCAAGATCACAGTGATTCCGCCGCCCTGCTTCAAACCCAGGGCTCAAGAGCCGCTGCACCATCCATGTGTCACACAGGTGTGCACGGGACGTTTTCATCGCAGGCTTCAACGATCAGAAAAACCTACAAGGGAAAATGGGGACGAGCTGCCCCAGGAATTACATCTAGGGTTTTTTGGATTATGTTTTCTTGTTGTTTTTTGTGGGGTTTTTCATGACAAAAATTGATGTATGGTATAGTTTCAAAGAAAGAAAGAAAGAAAATAAATTACAAAGCATTTAATACTTAACAATAGCCCATTTAATATTTAATAATAAACCAGTGCAGCTACAAAGACTGGCTAGTTTTTGACTCGTGGCAAACACCCTCCTCCTAAAGCATGTTTACAAAAGCCAAGAAGAGCTAAAGGGCATGCTGGTGTGCTATTGTATATTGCTGGGGTTTAACTACCTTACAATGTAGCCAAGTTATGTTGCACCATAACCAAAAATAACAGGATTTTCACTCTTTCCCCCACTTAGTTCTGTCCCAGACATTTCTTTGTTTATCTCTAATAATAATGTAGTTATATAAAACAATGAAAACTTCAAGAAGTCCAGCAACAGCAGTCATCCATTTCAACTGGAAACCATGATCATTCTGCTAATGCTATTCATGATACTGAGTAGCTGTAAAAGCTTTATTACAGCTTGCATATCATCACAAGAGAGTAAAGAACCTAATACAGTGGTGAATTAATCACTGTGCTACTGTATCCTTATCTCTGATCCTTCATTAAAACTGTTGTCTTGTTTGATGAGCAACTGTTGTTTGCTAAAAGATAATGGCTTTTACAGCTACCACATCTTTATGTGCCTGTGACATTCAAACTAAGTACTGTATTTACTTCATTGTAGAGGATTTGCTTGATATTTTTTGTATTTTCTTTGTAAAAATGAAGCACTAAGTTGATTCCTGGACCATTACCTCAACTCCCAGTTTACTAGAGGTGACAAACTGGGCTGGACTATTACATAGCCCTGTGGCTTTTTAATTCCTACTGCCCAAGAGGCAATGCAGTCAGAAGGGAAGAGCAGCACTGCCAACCACTGATGATGGCTTTAATGAAAGTATCTTTAATAAAAAGGCAGAATCAACAGATTGGTAGGGTAATACTTCTTTTAAAGAAAAGTTGTTAATATCTAGGTGAGAAACTCACAGCTAGGGAATGATCTTAAATTAAAATTCTCTTCCTGAAATCAATTATTCTTCAACATATTGCTAAAAGAGAAATTCCCAGGGAAAGTAAACAGACCACAGCTTCGAGCTGATGATTCCTAGGTTAACAAAGCAACAAAGTCATGTGCTATGATTAGGTACACTTTGCACTAGATCAGGTTGCTCAGAGTCTCACCGAGCCTGGCCTTGAAGCCTGCTGTCAGGCATGGGGCCTCCACCACCTCTCTAGTCAGCCTGGGCTAGTGTCAAACCACCCTCATGGGGAAGAACTTCTTTCTAATGTCTCATATATCCCAGCCCTGCTCTAGTTTCAAACCACTGCCCTTTATTCTGAGGCTCCATACCTGGCAAACAGCTCCTCCCCAGCTTTCCTGTAGCCCCTACAGATACTGGTAGGTCACTATGAGATCTCCCTCTTCCTTCTCTCCTCCAGGCTAAAACAGCCCCAACTCTCTCAACCTCATTCATTCTCATTCGTCTCTTAGGGATAGAGCTCTCCTAGGCCAACCTCACAAAAGCTCACTGCTTTCCCCAGTCCCCAGCAAGTGCTCTACGGACAGCTGGTAATTTGACCACAGATCGCAGCCAAAGAATTTCAGAAATAAACATCTATGGGAAAACTGCGTATTTATAACTTATTTCTTGGCCAAGTTTCAGTTGCACTGTGCAAACGTGAGAAGGAATACTCTGGAAAACAATCTTTTTTTCCCCCTCCCTATGAAAAAGATATTTGAAGCAACAGTGTTGGTAATGGCTTACATTTCACTGGCGCTAAAACAAATGGATTCTTCAGGAGGTATATATTAGTATTTAATTTAATCTGTACTCAGTTGTACATCTAAGTTGGTATGTGAGTAAATTTACCTTTAAGGTAAGGGCGTTTCCCTAGTAATTTTCCTAGTGATTTATGAGAGTAGCCAAGAGTTTCAGCTCAATACTAATCAAGCCAGAACTGTCCCCAGTTCATCCACTCACCTGAGTGGCATTCACCTGCAGCCTGTCTATGGGCTGCACCAACACTCACTGACATCACCACAATGTACCTGATCCACTGCTGTGCTGAGCACTGAACATACCCAACAGTCACCTTATTTTGGCCAGTTGGAAGTACCAACACAGACACAACAGTCTCACACAGAATTTTCCCTGTTGTCCATAGTGCATTAGGCACAGTGATTGTGGCTATTTTATTTGTTAGCAGCAGGCCATTACATCTAATAAGAGAAAGTAATATAATTTGTATGATTATTTCTGCAGGATCTCTGTACATGATATTCAGATATTGGGTTCTGGAAACACAGGAAACAACTCAGCTATAATGTGTAAAACTCAGCTGACTGTTTGGCTGTGGAAAGATACTGAAGAGTGAAATAAAATTTCTTTAAATAAAGAAGAACAGTACTGCATATAGCAGAAAACACCTGCTCTTCCTGACCAAGTGCTACTCAAACAAAAAGCTAGCTATAATCAACTGCTGACAAATGGCAGCTCTCCTAATTTATTAATCTAATTAATGCACTCCCTTTATTTATTAAACTAATTGCAGTGGTTTCTCTCAAGGGGAATTATATTCCCCCCCACCCGCCATTTCTCCTTAATCCATATCCTGGGCAGAATCTTCAGTATTTTACTTAAGTAATTGAAAAAATATTTTTTGGTATATTCTTACCCTGTAATAAACTGCCATCATAAACAAGGCGTTGTGATTTCTAAGTTGTAAAAACCCAGCAGGTGAATGGGAAGGGGATGTGGTAACTCTCACAATAAAGTTTACACTGCTGCCCCAAAAGCCCTGAGTATTGGCAGCTCCTGCCAGACTTTACAAGTAAATTTCCTACTGGATCAGCACATCATGAAATGCTTTATAGGAAGAGAGAGGAGAATGTTTAATGTAGGCAAGACTTGAGGAAAATGTTCTGGAAATGCAGGAGGCCTCAAACGCAAATGTAATTCAGTAAATAAAACATCAATGTCAATGACACAATAACAGGGCAAATTGAGCACGGTGAGCTTGCTCCAAGCAGCAGACAACACACAGGAGGGGAGAGAGAGTGAAAGCGAGGAAATGCATACAATGTTTTGGTGCAGGATTTCTAAAACGATTTGATTCAACCTTCTGTTACAGAGCAGCTTAACAGATCCCTTACAGTCATCACAATGCTATGGATCTGATTTTATCTGTTCTTCCAGTGTAAATGAGAAGTGATTTGCAGTAAATCAGAGGGCACACATAAGATTTCTGGTGAATGTAAGTAATTTTCACATTCAAAGTCTCCATTAATTCAGGAAAATAAGCCTATTAGCTTAGTGTCTTAAAGGGGCAAGGTCTTAATCGCTTCCAAGAACAAATTCAGAAGTGCAAAAATTCAAAGTCAGTGAAAAAAATAAAAAAAATTGGTCAGCATTGGTATGAACTTGTATCAAATTCTACATAAAGGGCATCAGAGAAAGCTGAAGGGGAAAAGGTACCTTTCAAAACTGTACATAGAAGAGGAGATAGATGGCTAAGTCTTGTGCAGCAGAGAGAAAACATCTCTCACATTGCAATCAAAGAAAATATGGAAGAAGGGAAGACCTCAAATTTGACTTCAAATAAAGAGGAAGAAGTGACTGTAAGGTATCTTTCTGAGTAAGCCTAATGTAATCACTTTATACTCAGACAAGAACATTCCCTTCAGCTGAGAGACGGTCAAACTCTGAATTTCATTTAGTATCCCACACAGCTGTGGTTTGGTTCCTACAAAAACAACTACTGGTGTCGCAGCAAGAGATGAAGATGAATGAAAGAAAAAAATGAGAGCAGAGATTGCTAAGCTAAACTAAAATGCAAACAGGAGTAATGAGATGAAATAAAACAGGGGAGAGCATGAAGAAGAGTTCTAACAGGGAAATACATCAAAATGGGCGATTTCCTAGCAAGAAAGAAGACGATGTGCTCTTTGCTTCAGTTACAGCTGTACAGCTGTACCTGAAAGGTAACAGAAAGGACAGGCAGGAGGAGGTTTCCTCCACTACAGCACTTCAGAATACATACCTGAATTCAGGTGAATCATACAATGAAAAAAGACATCCAGTCTTTTGGTCACCCATAACATTGATTCTCTATTCAGGGGAGAACGGTGCTCTGCAGGTAGTATTGTGTGTACTGGATATTATATTTTAGAACATATTTGTATGAGCTTGTTCTTTGAACTGGGTTTCCCTTGAGACAAAATGGTACAGAAAAATCAGTAAGTTAATAATTTACACTCACCCATGGGGCAGCAGTCCCCTGTAAGGCAATCACCTCTATTGGTACCTCTGGCTGAAGCTTTACCTTCCTGTGCAACTTCTCTCAGCCAGGTGAGCAGCTTCTGAAAGTGAAACAACAGAAGCATGTTGTCACTGTTTAATTACAACCATTTTTCTTAAAGGACTGAAGGATACAAAACAGCACTGTTGCCACAAACATGGAAGATAGAGGAAGTTACTACTATTTGTGATCTATCAGACCATCACCACAGCAGACTTGATTCACCATAGAAAACACTGCAGCCAGAGCTCATCCCTCAATCCCCCAGCACCAACTCTTCCACAAGCAGAGAGACTGCTCCCCAGTTTGGGGCTGCACACCCACAGTTCTGATACATGAGGCACAAGCGATCCCTGGTTTGGTCAGTGCTAATTGGCAGCAGTAACACCTTCTTCCACACAATCCATCTAACTTCTCATTTACCCCAGTGCAAACATGTAGAGAATCAGGTTGGTCATCTTCTTCCTTCTGTTGAAATGGCGATGGGAAGAATTCAGCAGACAACGTGGAGTTCTTCTGTGCTTCACAAGCTCTTTATTTCCAGTGTCAACTGTACAAAGAAGCTGGAAAATCATCCATGGAAGAAATATGAGATAAACTAAAAGGAACATTAATCTTGAACTGTGCTGGAGGCATCCTTTTCAATTACTCTTCTTTCTCAACTCCTTCCTCATTTCCTACAGTTTCTTTGGTAACATCACCTCTTCCAGCTGTAAATCCTTCTCTGCTTCCAATGTCTCCTTATGAAAAAGAAGAGAGGACCAGGATTTCCTCCTCTTGAATAATATTTCCTCTTCTTAAATAATATTCATATAAGAGGCATAGTAAATACCTGGACAAATACTGCTATGATCAATGAAGAAGCAGAAATAAAGCTATCATTTTACTGATGGATGCTTCCTCCAGAAGATGCCAGCTGGCACTTCTCGGTGTCTGGAACAGCTAAATGACTGCACTTGGCTTTTTCTCCTACTGCTGGTAGCGCTTTGACAAACCTGAATTTTGCTCTGATGTTGGTTATTTTTGGCTCATTTCTTTGCTTGCCACTTGGGAACTGTAGATATTTCACTTTTTGCATCAGCTGTTTCTTGGTGGTCCATGACAGCATCACCAGGCTCCATATTTACCCTGTTTTTTCTTTACTTCATTATGCTTTATCAGCATACTCCTCTTTACCTGTTTGTCACAATGGATCTCCTGTCTCTTTTTAGCTGGAGCCTCAGGTTTTTACTTCCTGAATAAATAATAAGAGATCCCTTCCCTCTCCTCTTTCTGTCTTTTTTCATCTCACTGCCCTCGGAGTCCCTCCCATCAAGCCAGTAGGGCTTCTGGTCAAGAAAAAAAACTTAGAGAGCTCCTCTTTGTAAACTACTGGTAGAGATGCTGAGCTGCTGAATGCCTGTGAGTTAAAGAAAGGGTCAACTCTCATACCTAAGGATGAAGCCTGATTTTCTCTCAGCAGCAGGGGATTAACAGTAAAGTGGTTTAGACATGACTTTCTACCTTGCAGGACAGAGAATTAATAAAAACAACGTGGCTGACCAGTACTTCACTGGATGCATTATCCCCCCCCTTACATTTTTCTTTATGAAGCTAATGGGATTAAAACCTATACTGTCAGAAATTTTGAAAGCAAAATAGACAAGTCCTTCTGAAAGAGGACATATTCAGCTGTAGAAAATAATAGTGCAAATAACTCTACCTGCAAAAGCGGCTCACTAAATGAAATTTTGAGGCATTTCCTGTGCATTACGATTGCTCAGAGACTCCTGTAATTGGGAGGAGGAGATAGGGAGGAGGTGGACACATGAAGAGTTAACTTTCTAAAATGCAATAAATTTAAGTGCAACTATCTCAGCAAGTAATTCTGCATCCAGGACATAAGTATATCATACATAAGGAAAGCAAACTATCCTCTTCACTTGAAGAAAGTTTCTCAAAGACTGAACAAACTTCATTCACATTCAAGACCAGCGAATCAACACAAAGGGTATCATTCAACAGCTTCAATTGACTCCACTTGGATTTGTAAGGATCTCTGAAAAGCCTTGCTCTTTTAGCAAAAAAATAATTCTCACTCCACAGGTGAAAATTTTGGAAAATATTTCTTGTCTTCTCTACAAATACATATTTTATGTTCTTTTCAACCACAATTAGTGTATCATAAATCATTTTATCTACCTCAGGTGAGTAAACTGATCAGTACAAAGTGGGTAACTGCCTTGCTACAGACTTGACATCTCTCATGCCAACCACTAGACCGGCCTTTTCCTATTACTTTACCCTCTCTGTGTTCTCCTTCTTACAGCTTCACATTTAAAAGAAAAACTGCAATTGGGGCTGAAAGATGTGGGACTCCAAAGGAATGTTATTTATTCCACAAAACAATCCTGCTGCCCAAATGTTCTTACACTTTATTTAGATACCAGAATGTGCTGCATCCATTTTCAATCTCCCAAACCTAGATAAAGCACAAAAAAATAATTGAGAAAGTAAAAAAATAAGTGGGTGGCAAGAAACCAGCTGAACCGACAGCCTCGCAAGTCATCTTAATCAAGTGTTATCGCAGCAACAGAGCAGACCTCCTTTTTTTGACTCATGTCACAAACTGCACTCTGACAGTTCTGTGGAGAACTACTTTTTCCACTGACAAGCTCTTGTTTTCACAACTGGAAGAAAGGGGTGACCAGAAGTTCAAAATTCAATGGTCTAAAAAGCTAATGACTAAAAACGCTTCAAAGGGCAGCAGTGAAGAATGTTTGTAAATTAAAAGCCAGGTTCTTCCAGCCTTGATGACTGCCTGGTTCCCACTGCCTCTGCTTAACCCTGCCCACTTCATCCTTCTAAACCCACTCTTTCAGCTCTTTCAACCTACTGACTTGGTTTTAGGTCTAAGGAACATGCAAGATGATAAACCCTGCAAAGATGGGGGTTGCAGAGAGAAGAAAAGCAGTTTCAACAAAAGTAATCTTGATCATACATCATGATTCTTCCCAGCCAGCTTCAGGCTCTAAATTTATCCATGATGGGTGATGCAAATCACCTCCTAGTTGTGCTTCTCTCAGTTCACTGTAGAAGCATGCTACAGTGAATACATTCAGAACAGAAGAACAACATTCAAATAGGGAAAAAATCTGCACTTAACTTCTCCATGGAATTCTAACTTCATTTTAAAGGAAGAGTTAGGTGCCTGAACACTCAATTGGATCACAGCACATTCACTGTGCTACATCTTTTACCCCAAATAATTGCAGTTTCATTGACTGCTGCTTCAGCATGGGAAAATTTTAAAATCTGTGCTGGTTGTGTATTGGTATAAAATATGTTGTTTACCTGTAAACAGACAATGAACTACAGAAAACAAAAAACACAGGAAGACATAGCACAGTGTGGTATGGGAACGCTGTTCTTTTCTTTTTTTTTATTTTTAACTCCCATTCTTGGAATGGGATATTGTTGAGATATCACTGCCCTTGGTGAACAACCAACATGGAAGAAACATCACAAATGCACAATAATATCAGGCACAGCATTAAAAAAAAGACAGAGACAAATCATATTATTCTTCCCACAGCTTATGCACACACCCCCACAGACTCTCTGTGCTGCACCATGAATGAGCTTCCTCCTGTGCAATCCCTCCATTCCCAAAGAGGAAATCATCACTACCTATGAGCTGCACACTTTAAACAAGGCAACCAGCATTTAGCAAGGTTGTATGGTATCTATCCATTTTTAACCTTTTTTATAAATAATGCATTCTATGGAGCAGTGGTGAACGGTGCAAAGGGATGTTCCAGGTTGCCTTAAACTTGTGCTCTCACTTTCCACATAACATTTAAAACAAACAAAAAGACACCGCTACTTCAGCAAGGTCAGAGAGGTCTTCGGAGGGTCTATTTCCTCAGCTTGCCTCTGGCTCCACACTGCTATTGCAAATCAGATGCTAGATATATTTTGATTAGTTTGTACTTTAATGGATCATGTACAAAGAGTCCACCCTTCACATCAGAGCCATTAATTTTTTTCTGGAGTCTGATGGAAAAAACAGGTAGAGGGTTATGCATGTGTGCGCGCGTGTGTGTGCGTGCGTGCGCGCACGCCAGCGTGTGCATGTGCGCTGATTGAAAAGTGATGGATTATTTTCATGTGGTAAGAAACACAATGTTTTCTTTAGCACAGCAGGATATTCTGTTTGCAAGGTCTAACAGTGAAATATTATGCATATCTGCAGCTGGCCCACCGCCAAAAACCAAACAGCAGAAATCAGAAGAGATTTCGAATCTGAATCTTAAAAAACCCGTGCAGCCCTACAAAGCAACTAATGAGCCATTTGAAACAGAGAAGCATTTGTACTAATGCATGATTGCTGTCATATATGTCAGCATTTAACAAAATAGTAAATAATTATTCATTTAAATGTTACCTTGAACTCCAATTTAAAATATCAATATATTTTCAATGTCCTCTACCTCTGTGCTGATATGGGTTAATTGACTTTAGCTCATGATAAATAACGTGAAATACTTCCCTGGGCCAAAGAAGCAATCACTTAAGAAGCAGGTACAATTTTAGAAAAAAAGAAAACAGTATAACCTCAAAGCATGAAGTGGAGCACACCAACCAAGATTCTACTAGCCCAGAAAGCTGAGGACCAAAATGTTGTAATGTGCTTCCCTCAGCTCCTAGGAAAGAGGACGGGGCTGTTTGTGACATTTCACCAAAGGGAGGTGGGCTGAGGTCCAATCAGCCACTGCTAGTGCTAGTTGGATTTGTGCCATTCACTTCACTGGTGGATGTCCCAAGTGTTCCCCTTCAGAAATCACTCTCTGGGGCCCTTTTTCAGTGCTAAGGTATGATTAAATTGACAGGAAAAAAAACAGTAGAGCCAACACTTTGACCCTTACACATTTACTTCCTACAAAAAAGCAAGAAGAAGTTCACATGAGGATGGCGGACTGGGTCTCACAGTATGTATCCAGGACAGTCTCTCTCATCTGTAAAACAGTAGCATATTATCGAATACTTTTCTTGAATTTGCCATAGGGTGGAATGATAATGACCATAATTTTGAGGAGATCTCATAGAAGCCTACTAGTATCTGAAACGGCTACAGGAAAGCTGGGGAGGGGCTGTTAGCAGGGCATAGAGTAATAGGATGAGGGACAATGGTTTTTAACTAGAGCAGGGCAGGTTTAGACAACACACCAGGAAGAAGTTCCTCACCGTGAGGGTGGTGAGATACTGGCACAAGTTAGTCAGAGAGGTGGTCAAGGTCCCATCTCTGGAGATACTCAAGACCAGGCTTGCTGTGGCTCTGAGCAACATGGTCAGGTACAGGATGTCCCTGCTCATGTTAGGGGGGTTGGACTAGATAGCCTTTGGCAGTCCCTTCCCATTCAATGTATTCTATGATTCTATTTTGGTGGCCACTATAGGGAAAAACTCTTCCCTTGGTCAGCCTTCTTACATTCATGTGCAGTCCTTCCTTGGTTAATTTACCGCACTTGACTAATTATTAGAGATTGTGTGTGCAAATGGACATATATGTCTGTGCTTGTGTGAGAACATGTGATTATGTTATTTACCCATTAGCATGCCTTCTGGTAAATCTCACTCAAGCCCTGAGCTTGTGTGGTGCATCTTTATTTCCATGGTATCCCCTTTATCAATAGATCTTCATGCTGGGCTTCAGAAAATGCTTACAGTACTAGACAGTTTATTAAAAACAGGCTAGCGGTTTTATCAACATAGTTAATATACAAGAGCAAAAGATTTAGTGTCAGGACACAATCGATGTTTGGACTGTTAATATGGAGACTGTGGCATTTAGAGAAAGGAAAACCTGGGAACTCAGGATATGTATTTAATAAACTTCCAAAGTAAATCAAGTCTGGTTTTATCATTCAATTTAAAAAATGCAAGAATAAAGACTACTGGAAACTGGGTAAGACACAAGTATTTTGGAATGGTTTTGAATATAGAACTTACCATTTGCCCTGTTGCATTTCTTCTGATACGTCACTTCAAAGACACTTATTCTGAAATCAATAGACAGTGGTACAAAATAATAACTATTACTGCCCAAAACAAAGGTTCCAGCAAATAATGAGATGCTGTTTTCCTCTGGCAGGATACATTACTGGAATTAGGAATTTTCTGCCTAAGTTTCCTCTAAAGATTTTCATTCTCAGATTTTGATACACGGAAATTGACTGGCACATCTTTTCAAAACCTTTCTTGCTTTTTCTAAACATAACTAGCATACAAAAAAGAACCATAATAAGTATTATGGGAAAGCAGCACAGCGATCTAAAAGACTACCATACTAAGAGCAGACGGAAAATGGTAGTTATTATTAATTTAGAAAAACAAAAGAGCTACCCAGCATTTCAGTAATGTGGCAAGTTGTGTGCTATTGAGGGAAAGAGGATTTTATAATTGGATTTTAGAGTAATTTAGGAGACGAGATAAGCTGTAATGGTTGCATATTAGAGGTTAAAACTACAGCAGAAACTCATAACGTAAGGGTTCATTGCACTGAGGAAAACAGAACAAAGGAAAGCAATGCCGGAGCAGCCTGGCGTAGGTGGCAACAAGGTGAGCATGGGCTACAGGAAACTGAGGGCATTTTCCACTAATGACCACATAAACAGGTACCCAGCAGCATTCCTCCTCCTCAAGAGAAGCCTCTTCAAAAAGAAATAAATTCTATAATGTAGGCATTTTTTATATGCACGTATGTATCTATCTGAAAGGGCAGGGATGTTATCTCCTAAACTGTGCAGACGAGTTTTAGGAGAGGAACAGCACTGAGCATTTTCATCTTCCTCAATAACCATGTCCAGAAATAAATATTATGATGCCACCAAGGATGGACATAGCATGAAACTTTTGCACAAGGTATCAATGACATGACAAGGCAGAGCAGCTCTGGAGAGCAGGGTAGGGGGGTGTCTCTCCCTACTAATCCTCCCTCAAGCACATGAAGAGTCAGCAGGAGATAGAGGCCTCTCCCCAGGGGTCTCACACTCCTGGCAGACCCTGCAGCTCCTGCTGGCTCCACTGCTGCTTCCTCCACCTTCTCCAAAGGCTGAAACTGTCCTGACCCCCTCCAGCTGTCAAGTCAAAACTTGAACCAACCCCAACACCAGAGACTCTGTAGCTCTCTTTGGTCATGGCCAGAGTGCAAAAGTAACACAGGCAGCCTTTCGCCAGCAGTGAGGAGGAAGATGAGAAGCAGAGGCCAGAAACAAAGGCTGGGCCATCAAAGCCACGCAGAGCAGAGGCTGAGACAAGCGGCGAGGATCTGTGATGCAACCACAATGTCTAATAATTCATTATCAGGCTCATCCTGTGACATTGCTACAGTGCCAGCATCAGGAGAGGCCCAGACAGATCAAAAAACTGGTGTCCTCTCAGACCTTTTGGGGATCATTAAGAAGCCATTCAAGCTCTCTAAACCCTGTGAAAAAAATAAACAAAATAAAATCTCGTGCTAATAGTCCTTCCTGAGACTGCTGCCTGCCTCCACACCATCTTTGAGAAGAAAGCCTGGTTGATGCAGTGCCTGGGCAAGACAGACTTGATCTAAGCCAGCATGCCTGGGTGCAAGACAAGTGAAGGGCAGTCTTTTTTTTTTTTTTCTTTAAAATATAAGCAGCTATATCCCTGGAATCTGCACTATGTCAGCTCCACAGCCAAAGCCCATTATTTTGTTGGGAAGGAGGGAGAAAGAGAGAAATTATTCTCCATCATTTTGCCAGGCGAGGAAAGAGTAGAATCCACACTTCCAGCCTCCATCTCTAGACAGATTCAGCTGTGAAAATGGAGTGATGTGATCAGGCTCTCCACAGCATAAAGTGAGCCGAGGCTCAAGATCAATTGTTTTATATTAAATGAAGGTCAGGCCTCGTATTTTTCAAGTCCAGGTGTTTCTTCTTTTTTTTTGTTGTTGGTTTTTTTTTTGTTGAGACTTCACCACCATTGAGATATTTTATGTTTGCCAGCTGCCCGTCTGTTTCGAAAGCACAGCTTCCTCACTTAGCAGTGCAACTCCATAGGCATAGCAAATTATCTACACGTTTGGCAAGCAGCTTTGAAACAAACAAACAAAAAAAAGTATTCCATGCCAAAAAATGTGAACACTTCCAAAAACACAGTAGTTTATCAGAAGACAACAATTTCCTTCCAAGGATTTAGCTGGGTAGTGTTCACCTGAGATTGAAGATATCAACCTACAGCCAAAAGGAGGTGGGGGGGGGAGGTGAAGAGGAGAAAAAAAAGAAGGCACATTATTCTGCAGGATGAATTCCCACACCGCGGCTTCTCCCAGCAAACAGAGACCCATCTCTCTTCAACAGGGTAAATAACCCAGTCTTCAGGAAGCGAAATCTGTTTAGCAAGTGCGTGCTCTCTATCGCTGTCCTCATAACGAAGGATCCGCCAAAGTTGGCTGCCGCCGTAGTTACCAGTGCTCGGCTACCCCCTGCTGGGCTGCCATGACTTGAACCTTAATGTACCATCAGGCATCTGAGCAAAGAGCTCAAAATCCAGCCAGTTAATCACTGGGATAAGCTTCCTCAAATAAACCAGGCTCCCAGTCTTTCCTCCTGTTCTATATTGAACAAACGGCACAGCCTGCTCAGCTGAGATTAAAGGGCTGACTGGTTATCGCGGGACAAGTCTCTATTATTTATACAAAGAGTGGAGTTCTCATAGATTTTCCCCAAATTGTAATCATTGAAAGACACAGTAATACACTGAGATGCCAATAGTTAGACTCAGGAAGCAAACAATCTTCCCAGCACACAAGCATCCAAGAAAACCAAATGTTTGCTTAGGAAGTATAAAAACTTTTAAGGCAGCAAATTTCATTTCTAAATTCTATATAAATCGGGTGAGCACATCTTAAACACTTGGCTCAGAGTTTGCTTTAAAAAGCATTCCTCAAATACAATTCAGAGCAGAAATTCCCAGGATGAAACGTTTATTTATGTATTCTGTGGATAAATTAAAACAGGAAAATGTGCTGCAAGATGCGTTCAAACAGCTAACAGTTCCTGTAAACCAAAAATATATATAAAAAATCGTAAGTTAAAAGAAAAAGATTAGTTGTTTCAAGCTATAGCACAGCTGTATGCAACAAAAGCCAGAAACATGTATAACTAAATTGGATTTTGGGGTGGGGAGGAGGGAGTGTGTGATGGGGTTAAGCTTAATGGTAACACAAATCCTTTTTTTCAAGTTACAAAATGTTGTTACTGACACTTTTTTTTTCATTCTGTTTATTTTTGCAGACAAGGCAGGAAAGAAATCAACATTTGAACTATATAAACAGAGGCTGCATATGCCTGCTTACGGCTCTTGCTTAGCCAGTTACTGCTCCAATGTAGCTAAGGTTTAAAAATAGACAAATATCTCTTCAAATGTTTATTACTGTCACATAAATAGTAAAACTCTATTTACCCACAGATTAATAAAAGGCTGAATTAGTCTCTAACCTCTTTGATTTTTAAATGCTGGTAAGACACTGTCACCCCTTGTTCCTTTATCTGAATACAGCCTGTGTAGCAAACAAACAAGTCCCTTGTGTCAGAGCAGGAAAAGGGAAGAAGTTTTCATTAAACAGAGCTGTAAAAGGGATCGTGTTACTGGACTGGAGTCACATCGCTCAACTTTTGTCCTTTCTGCTGGCTGTCCTCTGCCAGAGGAGAAGTGGCCGCAGCAGCCTTTGGGGAGGGAGGGGAAAAGGGGACATGGCACCCGTCTGTTAGTCAGCAGGGCCCGTCAGGCTGAAGGGGACGGGTTACAATCCATGGTTCTCAAAATCTAAACAACTATTCTATTTTTTCCCTGCTATATTTAGATTCCCCTTTGCTCTTGGGACATATAAAACCTTTTCAAAGTTTCACTCCTGAAAGGACCAAAGTGCAAAAAAAGAGTGCTTCAAAGCTCCAGGCCAAAAAGGAACAGAGGGATCCCACCCTTCAGCTGCCACTATTGACAGAAGGCTTTTGCTTTACTCAAAATGGCTTCACCTCTGCTGTGGGTCTCCTCAGCAGGTACTTTTTTAACAGCAGGTTCAGAATCTATCAATAATCTGACAAGCTCTCTTCACAGCTCCATTCCAAGCTTTTTCTCTCTTGTTTCCCAGTAAAAAAACCAGGATCTTGGAATCATTCTGCAAGGAAATAACGAGGTGCCTAGTGTTAATGTGTATGGAAGAGGAATAGATGTGCTCCTCCCAGGCTGGAGATCAGGAAAGAAAGGGATAGATACCCTAATTCCATCCCATCCTGCAGCCCTGGCAGGCCCAGAAGGAAACATTCTGTGTGCCCTGGTATGTCCTTGCACTTCATCACTGGGCTTTGCCTGAGAGTTTGTGGATCTCATCCCAGCAGAAAGCCAGGAGTAGACTGGGATATACATCCAGCTCTCAAAGGCAAGAAACGCTTGAAGCTCTCAGTTTATCTTAACATAGTCCTTAGGTTTAATTGTATCAAAGAAGCACCACAGAATCACAGAATGGTTTCAGTTGGAAGGGACCTTTAAGATCATCTAGTTTCTGCAAATCCCAATCCCATCTGACACTGAACACCTCTAAGAATGGAGCAGTCACAACTTCTCTGGGCAACCTGTGCTGGCATCTCATAATTCTTACAGTAAAGAAGTTCTTCCTAATGTCTAATCTAAATCTCCTCTCTTCCAGTTGAAAACTATTTACCCCCTTCCTTTCAGTTCACTCTTCTTTCAACAGTCCTTCCCCATCTTTACTGTGGGCCCCCTTTATGTACTGGAAGGGGCCATAAAGTCTCCTCAGAACCTTTTCTTCTCCAGGTTGAAGAATTTCAACAATCTCAACCTATTCTCACAGGAGAGGTGCTCCAGTCCTCTGGCCATCTTCTGGTTTTCTTCACGACAGCTCATCTTCACCTCTGCACTCCTCTTCCAGCCCTCTCACAAGCTACCCCTCCTACTCCATTCTTCTCCCCCCAACTTTCTTCCTTTATGGGTTTTTGCAGCTTTTTGTAGAAATTTTTAATGGCCCAGTCCCAGATTTCCAAGACTCCAAATGCTGATTGACACTCTCATTTTCTTACAGGCTCAAACTTTCCCAGAGCTACACAAACTCTAACTAATGTCATCTCTAACCTTAGTTACCCCTCTGCTAGCCTGCTAGTAGTTTCTTCTCAGTTTCTGTCCTGCCTTTCCTGCAGACATCTTTTTATGGAAGGTGTTAAAATCTGTCAGACATTGCATAGTCACCCTACCCACATGCACAGCTACCTAGATTCTCTGAAGCAGCATGGATATTTTGAGGATAGGTCTGTGTTAGAACCTACAAGTTGGACTTTCTTGTTCCTCTACTTGTGATGCATGAGGAATGCAATAACAAGGTAAACCAGGAGAAACAGGAAAATTCCCAGTACTGGGAATTACTACTCCCGCACACAGGAATTATTTTCAGCAAATAATTAAAGGAAGAATATAAAAGCCATGCAGAACATACAGGCTTGGAGGAAAAAGAAAGCAAGAGGAGCTAATACAAGAATACCCTACTTTGGATAAGGCAGAAGTCAGGACTATTCTAGAGTCAGAAGTTGTCAGGTCAAACAGGAAGCACAACTTAGGCTGCAGTGTCAGTAAACTAGTAAGAATAGCTGATCAGATCTCTAAACACAAAGAATACATTCCAAGGAAAGCCCCTGCTAGTCCTTTACTCCCACTAATGTGTCCCACCGCAAATTGTGATAGGTATGGACAGAGTTCCCAGCAAAACCAATGACTTATGGTGACATGATTCATTCCTGGTTCTAACATCTGGCTGGAATTTTACGCAGACAAAGTCTGTGATTTCTACAAACGATTACTTTGGAGGAACAAAAAATCTTTGCAATTCACCATGTCATAACCAAACCATCTGTCCAGCAAAGCCATGGCAGGATCATGCAGATGGAACAAAAGGCAGAAGGTGGCCTGTTTTGTCCAGCATGCTTGGTTCAAGACATTTGTTTTGGTCTTGGATCCCTAAATGATGGAAGCCCAGATCAGGTGCCCCTGCATCCTGCCCTGGTCAGGAGGAAGGCAGAAACCTGAAAGGAAGAAGTGAGTGGACCAAAGCAGCTCCCTCCCTGCCCACCTCAAGTACCTCCAGTTCCTCTGAGCAACAGGTAGGAGGTTCTGGCTGTTGAAGGCCCAAAAAATGAAGATGTGAGGGACGAGCATTCCTCACTGCCAATGTCTTTGCAGCTGGGGAGGCCTGTTGGCCTAATAACAATCTCATCCATGTGAAGATAGCCATTGGAGATTCCTTCCTAAGGGGAAGGGAAGGCCCAATGTGCTGGGCAGAGCCCACTCACAGGGAAGTCTCTGCCTTCCTGGACATGGCCAGGAACATCACAAACCTATTACAGTCAACTGACTACTGTCCACCACTTATTTTCCAGGTAGGTGGAGAGGAGACTAACTTGTAGACTCAAGGTGATCACAAGAGACTTTAGAACCTTGGGAAGTTGTTGAAGGGTTCACAGGTTTTTTTTCTCCTCATTCCTTCCAGTAGGACAGAACACCTTTGTAAGGAACAAATCTAACCTGTCAATCAATGCATGGCTCCATGGCTGGTGTCAGCAACACAAGTTTGGGTTTTTTGACAACAGGACAGCTTACACAGCACCAGGAATGTTANGGGCAAAGACAGAAAGAGCTGGAAGCTACTGTGCTACTGAAAGCTGGTGGGATGAATGCAGTGACTGGAGTGTGTCCATTGAGGAATATAGGCAATTCAGAAGGGACAGACGAGGCAGGAGGGGTGGAGAGGTTCCCCTCTATATTGAAGAAAGCTTAGAGTGGAAAGAGATAGTGATGAAGAATAGCCAGGGGAAAGCTGAAAGCTTATGGGTAGAAATTAGAAACCAAGGCAACATGGGGAGTCTTGTGGCTGACGTCTATTACAGGCCACCTGATCAAGAGAAGCATACTGATGAAGCTTCCCTCATCCAGCTACAGGATGCATCATGCTNAGGGGCAGGGGGGACAATAATATAAGAATTATCTGTGACAAGCTGTGGGATGCATCAGGGCTAGGGGTAGGAGACACTAGGGAAGGCTCTCAACTGGTTGCACTAAGACATGCTGAGGGTACCACATTACAAATGCAGCCTGAAAGAGTTGAGCCAGGGGTTCATAAGCTAGTTGTAGTCAATAGGGAAAGATCTGAGGAATACCTCAAGGGGCATCCCTCTCATAAAGTTGACATGGTCAACAGCCAGCTGAAGGGCCTTTACACAAATGCATGCAGCATGGGCAAAGACAGAAAGAGCTGGAAGCTACTGTGCTACTGAAAGCTGGTGGGATGAATGCAGTGACTGGAGTGTGTCCATTGAGGAATACAGGCAATTCAGAAGGGACAGACGAGGCAGGAGGGGTGGAGAGGTTCCCCTCTATATTGAAGAAAGCTTAGAGTGGAAAGAGATAGTGATGAAGAATAGCCAGGGGAAAGCTGAAAGCTTATGGGTAGAAATTAGAAACCAAGGCAACATGGGGAGTCTTGTGGCTGACGTCTATTACAGGCCACCTGATCAAGAGAAGCATACTGATGAAGCTTCCCTCATCCAGCTACAGGATGCATCATGCTCAAAGTTTCTTGTCCTGCTGGGGGATTTCAACCACCCTGACATCTGCTGGAAAAACAACACAGACAGTTGTAAGAGGTCCATGAGACTCCTGGAGCACCTCAATGACAACAGTTCTACACAGGCAAGTGCCATACTGGATCTCCTAATCACCAGTGCTAGTGAACTCATTGAGGTTGTCAATATTGGAGGCAGCCTGGGATGCAGTGACCGTGTGCTAGTAGAATTCACGGTACAGAGGAAGGCATGTCTCCCTTTGCTGAGAAGAAGGCCTAATGTCATACTAGAACCCCTCACTTGGCAAAACAAAGCCTTAAAAACAGATAAGAGATGGTTTTAGCATAAATGACCTTAACTGAAAGGGCATTTACATTACATCTCTTTGCCCTAAAGTAGAGAGAACTGCACTGTATTATTTCTGACAGATATTTCTGTAAGCTGCTCTTCAAAGTCTCCAGTATAGATTCAGCAATTCACCCAGACAATTTGTTACACCACATCAGAGGGACTTTGGTTTTAACTTCATACAGATTTATAAATTTAAAAGATCCTTCAATAAGTGATGTAGTTTGACAAAACCATTGATCAAGAAGGTGGGAGACCTCAAGGATTTTTCTTCAGAGATGTTGATAATGCCAAGTCAGAAAGAAGCTGTTTGTTTTCACAGCCATGGCGACACCACACTCACCAGAGAAGTGACTTATGTCACATGTAAAAACCAGAAATTCCTTTTTTTTCCCCCTTCTACCTACTGGCACAAGAGCAGATCTGCCAAGAGCAATACATTGTCCATTGTCATTTTCATCTTCCAAAATGACTTAGTCTGACTTTTAATGCCACTCCAAATCTATTTCATGATGATGTGCACCAGAGCAGCACCCCTCTCTAAGGCATAGCAGCTAACACTAAAAAAGGCTCCCAGTCAAGGAGGCCTGGGTGCAGAGCAGAGGTCACCATGTTGTGGGAGGTGGTGTTTCCAAAGGGCTGTCCCTCAGGAAAGAGAGAGATGTTGTGTAGGCAATCACATCAGCAAGCAGAGAATGCAAGATCAGTATGTGGATAGCACTTTTTTTTTATCCTCACATGTGAAAGACTGAAAATAAAAACCCAAACAACAAAATCTTTTTCTCTTTTTTCTCCATTTTTAAGCATAGCCCCCTGCAATCCCCAATGAAAGCTCTTCTATTGACACAGAAGAGTGCGCTTTAACTTACACCTCTTCCATGAAGCAGATGTCTTTTCTTGAGAGAATTGGCATATTTTCACCCTTAGAATGATCTCTGCTTTTATATGCCTAATTAAATTTTAGCGGTCCCTTGCTTAAATAAAGATTTATTAGCTGTTAAAATTGTAGCATAATTCTTCTGCCACCTACACAATATCCCTTAACGTTATTTACAAGCAGACTGGCTTACCCACTATATAAAAAAGGTGGATGATTTAATGCTGTTATGTTATTGGTGTCAATTACTAAACTTCAGCTCCACAATACAGCTTTCTGAAGATACTGCTACTTAACACTGCAACTGTCAAAACACTCCAAGAAAGAGAAGCTGTGAATCTTGGAGATGAAGCAGTTCAACCAACTTGAAACAGTTCAACCAACTGAGGCAATCCAAAGGTTTCAGCACTGTCTTCAGACTCTTCCACAGTCATGACATGGTCTAACATGTCAGCAGAAAGAGAAGGAATCTAGGCAATTACTCAAAGGGTTTGAAATCTGCATTGTCAGAAGCACCTACTTACACACAGCTTCTCTTCTTCTTTGTGTATGAGAAAGACAAAGCTTGTCTGTAATATCTTTGCTCACGTAAATTTATACATACTGACAGAAAGACAAGAGCAACACAGTAAAACCCCATCCTTGCCAAGCAATTGGAAATAACTTTAAAACCTTCATTATTTACTTACCAGGATTAGAAGATCAGTGTTCTGTTGCCCTTTCATTAGTTTTACTTTATTAAAGTCCTGCTTGCTAACATATTTACATTGCAGGGAATATCATTTCCACTGAGCTATAAGCCCTTGCCCCTCTACCCTGTACCCTGACATCTTTGCACCTTGTAAACACCACAGCTACAAGCAATTGTGTTCCACGTGTTTGTCAGATTGTATCAGGAGCACTGAATTTCATCTTCCTGCTGTACTTTTAATACTGTTTGAATAAAACGAAAGCTTTTGGTAATTTCAAATAGACTTCAAGTGCCCCCTCATTCCATTTCACCCTTCTAGGTCAGGATCTTTTTAAAAAGTCACAAAAAGCAGGGCACTCAAAAAATGGCAATATATTAATGTCACACAGTTGGTCTCACAAATAAATCAGCATATAAAGTCCCCTCTTATTGGCATTTTTCAGAGTAAATATCAGAAGCTGTAAAGTGAAGCTAATAGGAAACTGTCATTTTGTGTCATTTGCACAGGAAACTGTCTTTTTGTGTCATTTACACACACATGGATACACGCAAGCACAGACACACACTCTCCATCTTTAGCTTTGTGCTTTGCTGTGCATGTGCATTTGGAGAGTAAATTGTTCCAGCCAAGTTGCCACCAAAGATAATGGTAAATTTGGAACAGGAATGAGTGAGAAATTCCGGAAAAGTTCAGGATTATATTAATATGTTTTTTAATGTTCACCTTGCACTCCTAATTATGTCCACTGGCTGCTGATACTCCCGTGTTTTTCATGCACATATTTCAAGGTCTATATAAAATGTAAAATGTGTATAGAGGACACCACATGCATATTCACAGGGCAGACACCTGAAGTCTTCAACAATCAGCAGTAACCTTGGAAGCTGCCACACAGCTGGATCCATGGGACCCTTTGCATTTGCCACATCTCTGCAGGCAGCCACTAGACAACAGAGAGACCCATCCTGTAAGCCGTGATGTGAAAAGCCCTGCCTAATTTTGAAGACAGTCCACACTCAAGACTAGAATTACCCTTCAGGAGACAAGTTGGCCACATCCACCAGAGTCTGAACTGACATAACAACATTTCTGAACTCTCTCTGGTGCCAATTCCAAGAGGAGGACTCCAGAGGATGGGAAATCCACTCAACACCATTACTGACAATCCAGAACAAGTTTCTATTTGGCTGCTTTGGAGAATGCAAAATTTCCAGTTGAGGAAGTGTGGTAAAGATCTAAAGATATTTAGGTACACAGATGTAGAGAAAGCCTTACTCAGAAAACATCACATGGAGCACTGTTGTAAATCAGGAGGGTTAAGAAGTCTCTAATTCTGTTTCAATTTTCTTCCTCTCTTTTTGAGGTACAGGTAATGGTACCTATTAAGATGCATGCAAGCGAAAAAAAAAAAAAGGTTACCTTCTTATATCATCATACCCAAAACTACACCAGTATGTTTATTCAAAAGAGTCCTCTGAAGTAATTGCTTCTGTAAAGAATTATTCTTTTGTATGATCTGCTGCTCTCAGGCAGAAAAACATTTGTGTACTTCCAAACATGGATAAAAATGTAACCTTATGTTAATAACAATTTAATTTTCTAGTATCACTGTATGCACTTACTCACATGAGAACTAGTGTTTCAGATGCCATGAACACAGGGACATGGCAGCATCAGGACAAAACAGCAGATATTTACATCACTTTTCCCTCTAAAACATCACTCTAATGAAAGACCTCTACCACATGATGACCAGGATGGGATTTTCACAGGAATTTCTAAGGAATACCACAGCAATGACAAGTGAACTCTGTTCAATTGTATTCATTGCACTCACAGCATACCTGTGCCAACCCACGGCATCCATGACTGCAGCACATGTCCACGTCAACTGCAGGTATCTCATCATCTTAGAATGCACATCTTTCTCTGCAGCTTGCTGGGCGCACCAGCATTGCTTGCAGTGGTCACAGAAGCTCTGTGACATCCCAGGCCAGAGAAGGATAAAGGTCCTCCTTGGGACCCTCAAAAACAAACCAACAATACAATTTAAGCACATGACCTCCACCCAAAAAACCCCAAACCAAAACCAGATCAAACTCAACAAGCTCTTAGAGTTGAAAATGTGAATCACTCTGCCTGCTTTATGAATGTAACAAGAATAATGACTTCATTATTCACAGACTCTGTCCAGAGGAATGAAATCCCCACATTTTAATAGCATCCCATTCAAAACACTCGTTTGTTTGTGGTGCAGCATCTTGTGCAATGCACCACAGAACAAGACTAAAACCAATCCCATCAATACAGTAGAAGTCTCCTGGAGCATCGTGGGGACTCTGCCATTAGCTTGTAAAATGACATTAAATGACTTTTTGAAGAAGTGAAGAAGAAGGGGCTGCTGCCAGGACATTTAGTCTATCAAAACACAAATAATTAATGATTGAAAATACTTTTTGTTTAATAATTGCTGCTCTTCATTAGTGTGAACCAAGGGCACAGACTATCTGAGACAATAACATCTGCACCCCATATTTCATTATCACCAAACTTCACATTTCACACAAAAGCATAGCTAGCAAAGCCTTACAGCTTTAATTAGTTTCTGCCATAGCTGTGAAGGTCAGCCAATTATTGTGTGTGAAATTTCAATATGAAGCAGCAGAATTGAAGACAGCATTGCAACATTGTGAAACTCTGCAGTGCTGTAAATCTAGCATGATAGCAGCTTTTTTTTTTAATAAAAAAAAAGAGAAAATATCAAAAATTAATCATCAGGTATGCTCAGCTTCAAGGCTTATTGGCTAATTTAACATGTGTTAGAGGAGGGGAAAAAAAGGAGGTAATTTCTGACAGTCTTATGCTTCATGGAGTTTTTTCTTATTAAGTGTCACCAACCATGACAAAATACTTAGTTGGGTCCTCCTTTCTACAAGGAAAACACAGGTTTTTTGTGGAATTCAGAACCCTGCTTAAAGAAAACAATAGCACTGAAGAGATGAGCTTCAGCCATCTAGAACAAGGGCATGGGATGTACAGCAAGGCCTCAAAAAACTGGGTGTTTCAAGAGATTCATCAATTTGGCTGCAAACTCACAGCTGATGCTTGAAAATTTTGAACCATATGCCCTACACGCACATGGGTGTTTGTATGTGAAAACATGTATCAAATCAGATTCAAATTATATGCAAATAGTCAACATCCCAGCTAACACTGAGGAAGTAGCAAAGGATGCAGAGTGATTCCCCTGCCTCTTACCAAAGATACAGTCTCTTTGCACATTCTTCTTGCTAAATAAAAATAATTGATGCAATGTGCTGTGCCCTGGGACTACAGATGTGCAGAAAGTCTAATCTGAACCATGAATGCGCCCCACACCAGCCTTACAATTCAGGCTTAAGTGTAAGGCCAGCATTTGTTCATTAATAGGTATTTGCTTGACCCTTTCTCCTTGTTTGTTGGAATCTTTATAAATAGATTAAAACTCTTCAACTAAATTCTATCACTTTACATAGCAAGTATGAAGATCTTCAAAGATGCACTTCAAACTCATCTTTTAATTTGGATACCACAAAATGACACACTGAAGTCAAGCAATGATACAACAGTTCCATAGATCTGGCTTCAGCAAGCTGACAAAACCTGCTTTTTATTATAAATTTACAGGTGAGACACACTGGGTTTCATGGGGAGAAAAAAGGGAGGGAGAGAAGCTCAGGGAGTGGATTAACTTAACATATTGCTCTTATGTTCAAGCTCAATTTTTTCCAAATGAAATGATCTTGACAGAAAATATATGCAAACTCATTTTTAATCTAGCCCAGGATGGTGCACGTAGCCCTAGTAAGCACCATGGCTTTCACTCATGTGTAAATACCTGCATGTTCGTATATATATATGCACATCACAACCAATTCCCCCTTCCTGTGCCCCAATTTTTCCTGCCATTGGGAGGACCAGGTAAGTGGTTACACAAAGCCTCTGCAGACAGCATCGAACCAGGAAAGCTGTTCCACCATTCAGATTCTCTCCTGACTTTCTTCTTCGCTGGCACAAAACACATTTGCAGCTATGAAGTGACTGACTGCAGTTACTGCTAAAAAAAGTATATTTTTTCCTTTCTATTTTATTTTTATAAAAAGCATAGCTAGCATTAGATACTGAAGAACATCTGCAGGCTCCTATATCAATGCCTGAATTTCTTTAATTACCAAAACCATAGAATCATGTAATTATAGAGTTGGAAGGGACCTTCAACCTGCAGTGAGCAGGAGCATCCTGCACTAGATCAGGTTGCTCAGAGCCTCAGCAAGCCTGGCCTTGAATGTGTCCAGGAATGGAGCCTCCAGCATCTCACTGGGGAGTCCCCAGCTTCTGGTTACTTCATCCAGAACATGGGTGCTGGTCCTCCTTCGAATCAGTGAGCCCCATTCACATGGCTATAGAGAGATTGAAATAAATATTCATACAGATCATAAATTATTTAGAACTAAAACCATCACCAAAACAAAGCCAGCTTTTTCCTGCTTCTAGAATAATCCCTTTAAAGTCAAATGGAAGAGAGGCTGTGAAATAGTAGGTGATTAGTTTTGTGTTGCACCTTTTCCAGCACCCCCAAATACAACCATGTATGGAGAAAAATCAAAAGTTAAGAATTCTGCTTAAGTTTGCATTGACAGAGCAAGACAGATGCCTTCTGATGAACAAAGACTCAGCCAGCTAGAACAGATAGGAGGAATAAATTAAAAACGAAGTTAAACATAATGGGGATCCAGGTCAGCCCTACAGGGAAAAAAGTAAGCACAGTGTGACAACTAAGAGCCAGATGAAGGTAGTACCCTGAAACACTCTGCTCAAATCACAGGATCTCAGCAGTACTTCAAGAAGGTGACTGGGTGTATAAATTCCACTCTAGCCACTGCCTAGAACTTGCTGCCATAGCACTTTACTTCAACTGATGCACCTCCAGGGCCCTACACAGGTAACTCAGTCTCTGTCTGCTTGGCTTAACAAAAGCCTAAAATTGGCTGCAGCTACATGTTCCTTGGTCACCCTTCCTGTCTCATTAGGAGCATATCAGCTTCTCTTTGGGCAGTAAACTTGTAAGACATACCAGGAAAGTGTTTTCTTTTACTATCCATAGATTGGCTAGCACAATAGAATCTAAGTTTGAATTTCTAGCTGCTGCTTTTGTACTTACAAACCACAAAAGGAAGTTTACTGGACCAGAAATAAAAGAATTTGTAAGTCTCAGATGTTTACCACCCAGGACAATTGGGAAAAAAAAAGCAAGCACTGAAAGGTAAAATGGCAAAAAATGGACAGGGGAAGTGAAATAATTAACAACAGCATCAATATTGCTAAAAATTGTATTAACCACCATCATATCATGCATTATAAGACATATCCTCTCTCTTAAAAGGAATTGGTGAAAGGAAATTACTGAAATATATTGTTATTGATGGGTGGCCCAAAGCAGGATAAAACAGGACCACCTGACTAAAAATCAGCTGTATAACAGAGGTGAAAAGGAAATGAAAACCAGCCAGGTGATGCACACCAACATGGATGCACACAGAGGAAAAACAAATTATTAGTGCAACAGACTGAAACCTGCCCTAGGAAGGCCACCCACGGGATGAGCAAAAATCAGTAGCCTGGCAGAGGCTGTTATTTACTAAAGGTCAGACAAAACTGCAGGAGAAACCTTAGGGATCCCTTAAAGTGGCTCCCCCTTAAGCCAGGGGATACCTAATGGAGGAGGAGAGCTGTGCAGGTTTCATTGTGTTTATTAAATACTAACTAAAATATTTAACACTGCAAGAGCAGCTAAACTAAATCATACACACTCTAAGTGTGATGCAAATCATCGTTAGGCAATGTAAACAAACACTTGACACACACAAAGCCTTTATTGCAAATCCCAGCAATTAGATCCATCCCCAGAGAGATGGCACCAGCTCTGGGAGCTCTACTTGGTTAAGCACACTGGAGACAGGCAGACTTGATGTCCACCCACTGCAGAAGGTGAGGGAAGCTGCTAATGCTAAGAAGCTCCTATACTCACTCTGCTCTGGCCCTGCTCCAGCAGCAGCACTTGCCTGCAACAGGGTCTCCATTCAGCCCAAACCACTGGGGACAAGATCTCTTCCAGCCAAGTTTGCCAACGGCAGCTGCTTCCAACCAAAGAGATTCTCTGGAGAAAACACCCTGCTCAAAGCCAGCCATGCTGCAAGAAGAGTGGCTCCTAACATAAATGGTCTTCTTTCAAGTAGAAAAGCAGGCAAAGTCCTCACAGCTAGTGTCTTTCCAAAGGGAGCAGATAGCACATTAATCCAGTGAATAATTCCAGGCTGGCTGAGAGATAAAATATTTAAAAAGGAAAAGATCTCCAGCATTCACAGTTTCCAAGCCAGGCTTCAAAGCTCACAAGCTCACTCCTTTGCCAACATGAAGAGCACGATTATAAGAAACATGAAAAATGGCACCATGAAATCAACAGGGACTTTAGGATTTCACAAGTCTAGGAGCCAGTGGAGTTACTCAAGTGCCAAGTTCAGTAACCACAAGCAGAAGTTCTCCATAGTGCCATGATCTAATGTATGATTCAAATGACAGTCATGAGATCACATGAGGAAAATACACACGAATCGTCATATTGAATCAGTCTCATCCAGGAGGGACCCTCCTACAGTAGCCAGTAATAAAGTCTTCAGCAGTTAAGCAAAACCTCCAGCAAGCAGATACTCAAGAAGTTTCTTCCTCGTCCTGCTATTCAGAGCATGGTTATGCTCCAAAGCCTGAAGGTCTTTTTGCCCTCAGGGTTGTTTTTATCTCTGTCTAACATGAATGTGCAAGCCTTCATTCTGCACAGAGATGGCTAAACCTGACCTAGAAAGGAAGCCTATGAGGATTCATACCACCAATTTCCATCAGGTTATCAAGGCCTTGACTATGAAATACATTTTTAACCCATTTCAATCTAATTTCCTTTATTTTTCTGAAATGATTCTTGGTTTCCTGTCTTTGTGGAAGCATAAACAGCAATGCTGACCTCACCTTTTCTATACCACTCTATCAAAACAAGAGAAGTAGCTTCACTGAGAAAGACTATTGGGACTTTAGAGTTCCTCACTGTTGCCATATACACAAGCAACTGCTTTTGGACCAGCTGATGTTCAGTGAGTTCGTATCACTCCCACCACTCAGCTTCTCACTTTCAGAATAGCCCACTGCAAAACTTGCAGTAAAGCTTCTTGCTGTTCAAAGCTTTTCTGAAACCCAAATAGCTTATCAGGTGGCTCTTTTCTAACCACATCAGGTCTGCAGAAACTATACCAGTCAGCTATTAGCATGGACATCTATATTTCTTATAACATGGTGTTGAACACTAGTTCAACTGAATTTTCAGACACCAAAACAAAGCTTACAAATTAAATTCTATGAATCTCTACTGAAGCCTACTTAAATCATAGATAAATCTTTGCTATCCTTTGTCTTCTGGCATAATAGTTTACTTAGCAAAGAATGCACTTTCCCCCCAGTGCTCCAGCCATTCTAGAGTCCTTTACAACTTGATGGTATAGATATTTAGGAAGAAGCTCTTCCCTATGAAGGTAGTGAGACACTGGAACACGTTGCCAGAGAGGTGATGGAGGCCCCGTCCCTAGAGACATTCAAGGCCAGGCTTACTGAGGCTCTGAGCAACCTGATCTAGTGCAGGATGCCCCTGTCACTGCAGGGGGGTGGACTAAACAGCTACTGAAGGTCCCTTCCAACTCTTTGGTTCTGTATCTTTACTGATGATTTTCTGCTGGTTGTAACATTTCTTCTATCATATGTCAATCAACAAATGGCTTATCTTTACTGGCTAAAAAACAGGTATTTCCTCAAGATACTTGAAGGGAAGACAGAAGCTGAAAATCATTTGCCTTCTCTCTCTGCAATGCTGTTAGCCTTCTTAACAGTCTAGCAAGCTTTCTCCTTTACAGACACCTTGAAGCTTTTGTTGTTGTTTGTGCACATCTGGTGAGATTTATCACCATTTCTTTGCCATGAGATAGTCTCGTTTCTCTGGGGCTGGTTTTGTTTTCTGAAGGACAGTTGTCTGCTCCAGGTCACTTCTGCCACCTGGATTTTCGAGTAGGCAGGCAAGATTTCATACAGCATGCTTTGAAGCAGCAAAACTTTGACTAAGCTTTTCAAACTCTTCTTCCCCAGGATATCAGTTGCAGCACCTTTATCAAATGTCTAAAGTATCATGACTTGGTGGCCTCTTCCACCTCCTGCTCACCCCCCCATAAGCCTATAGCTAGGGGCGAAGCTACATGGCACAGTCTGGGCAAGTATGTGAATGGCTAGAGCTCCTCATGTTACATCATTCCCACTGAAAAAAAAAAAAAAAAAAAAAAAAAAAGAAAAAACCTCATAGAATAGAAAAGGAAATTCAATTTCTGATCCTCATTTTTGTGAAGATACAATCAGAAATATGATCCAAGAGTGCTGACTGAATGCTCTCTGCTCAAGCCTTGAAATGTCTCATGGAATGAGCTGTCACATGATTTTTAGTCACTTTTACAGCAAGCCCTTCTCCTTTGATCTAGTAACAATAGACACTGAGATGCATCAAGTGTGTTTCAAGTTCATTCCAGGCTCCTAATCATAATGCAATAAGAATTGTGATCTTTAATTCATTTTAACAACTTACTCATTCTTCTTTGGTATACTGTTGACACCCTGTCCATCGAACCTGAACTCTTTTAGATGCTGTACTGGAAATATGGGAAGGCATTTTTCCTCCCCTGCTACCAGGCTCTAGCTGTGCCACTGTATTTTATCTGGGCCATGCTTTAAAAGCCATGCTTCAGCCTAAAATCCCTGGGCAAATACACCACACACGCTTCAGCATTTTGCTGAACATCCTTGTTCTGTAAAGCAGTGCACCAACGTCTCAGTGGCAGTTTTACACAAGTCCACAAGGAAAGCTGTGTCTGAGTAGAGGATAGCCCTAATGGAATGACCTTTACTGGGACTTGACACCTGCTACCTTGTAAGCTTCTTACACACACAGCTTAATCCACCTGGAGGCTTTTTTGCTTGATGGAAGGTGATAAAAAAGCTGTTAGACCGTAAGCTCTCTCTTAGATTCAAAGCATGCAGGCTCCTTGATATTCCAAAGCTCAGGGCACACACAGAGGGGAAAAATATTTCTTAGTTCAGGTTCAATTCTCACGTTGCTTATTAGGGTTGAACCCTGGTCTAAGAATCACTTTATTGGTATGAAAGTAAAAAAAAGAGATTCCCAATAGGAAAAGGGTCCCAGTTCTACAGTACAGCAGATGAGATAATGTAATAGTGATCATAAAGCTTTCCACAACAGACAAGAAGAACAAAGAAGTCCAGCTCTAGAAATTTACAATCCACAGAGGATCAGGCAGATTGTGTTCTGGATACCTTAAAGGTGAATGCTCTAAAACATGCATCAACCTACAGCAATGAAAATCCAGTCCCCTCTGATTGTAAATAATTCCCTCTTTCTTTGAGGCAACAAGGGTTTAAATCAAAAAAGTTGTATCAGAGTGAATTTTTAGCATGATGGAAAAGGGGAAAAAGCAGAGTAAGACAAGCCTCATGGCAACACTGCCTTGGCATAGCTCTTGGGAGAAGCCTGTACGCAAATTTAAACACGGCAGGAATTAGCATTATTTGAGAGTTGCTTTTTTTTCATTAAGCTCCAAATGAAAGAAACAACCAAAACTTATGGACAAAAATATTCTAAGGAACAATCTTCCAAAGAGATGATGTCCTGAATAGAAATGTCCTATCACTAATAGCAAGTGGAGTAGTGGAAGCACAAGGGGGAAGAGCATACAAAAATGCAGTGGGAGCTAGAAGAATTGCTGTTCTTCAGGTCTTCTTATGCCGTGCTATTCACTGTCTCCCTTTGGGGAGTAAATCCCCAGAGCTCATCTCCCCTCTTGCTTGAGGGAAGGTGCATCAAAGCCACCAGAGCTGGCCTTGAAGGACCTGGGAAAGGGAATAGTGCAAACACTTTATTCCATATCACAAGAGGAAGCTCAGATAAGCTCTCCTCAGCTGAAAGCTTTTCCTAGCTTTCCTAGCAGAAGCTGCCATTTCATGCTCCCCTGGGTATCATTTCTATGGGTTTTTTTTTTTCCTGCTGAAGGCTAATGTTGACAATCTTCCATCACCATGGTGCCTTCAAACACTTTGTCCTCTGCAGTCAGCCCAGATGATTGATTTATTGTTTTAAGGGAAAAAGTTCAGAATGGAAAAAAAATTGTGCAGAGATAATAAACACTGTGAAACAGTCAGAAGCTATTTATTTATTTATTTAAAGGTAGCAAGCAACTGTATTGATGGCTTTAGTCACTCACATACAAGGACACTTGCAAGCATTTGTAAGATCAGAGTTGGTGTCTGGAAAAGCCAACCTCTGACATATATAAGCTAAGCTCTAAATGTACCAGTATCTAACTTTCATCTGCTGGCTTTTATAATGCAGGCCATTTATATGAAGTGAGTGGAACATTGATCCTCCTGTTCAAGTTTCCTGAGATTATTCAGTATTAGTATTGCTGTGATTAGTCACACCGTGGCTGCTGTTCCCGTAGATTGTTTGATACAGTATATTTCCCACTATACACAAAGCAGCTCTGTAGGAAAACCCAATTCAATCAATTTGAGCAGCCCTTCTTGTGCTACATTGGTATATTATGTATTGGGCAGATAAAGTTGTGATCCTATCTAATATATCCTTTGGCTGCTTTGAGTGATGCACCGAATGAATGGAGATACCTAATGCTATCCAGCCCTGCTGCCGAAAGATAATGGCATCATTATTTGAAGACAGACCAGAAAGGGGAGCTGGGGGAAGGGTGTACTCACTGCTTCCCATATCTGTGGTGAAAGAAAATCAGGCAGAAGAGACTTCTGACAGACAGAAAATGTGGAAAGTAAGAACAAGGAAGAGCTCTACATACAGATACAATATTAATTGCTGTGGAAATCAGGGTGTCCTGACTCATTTTCAAGAAATGCTCTGCACCCTGCAAGGCAACTTTGGACATGCAAGTACGTATTCAAGGCTGAGGCTTTTGTATTCTTTTGGCCATTTTCATAAATATTTGTTTGTGTGCTAGAAGCAACTGTACATCTGAAAGAGGAGCTACCATTTCCTTGCAGATGTACACACCAACTGGTACAGGAGACAATTTACACCTTCAGTTGTGATCCCTTCTCTNAGATGATGTCCTGAATAGAAATGTCCTATCACTAATAGCAAGTGGAGTAGTGGAAGCACAAGGGGGAAGAGCATACAAAAATGCAGTGGGAGCTAGAAGAATTGCTGTTCTTCAGGTCACTACTGCTCATCCTCTTCTCATGCCGTGCTATTCATTGTCTCCCTTTGGGGAGTAAATCCCCAGAGCTCATCTCCCCTCTTGCTTGAGGGAAGGTGCATCAAAGCCACCAGAGCTGGCCTTGAAGGACCTGGGAAAGGGAATAGTGCAAACACTTTATTCCATATCACAAGAGGAAGCTCAGATAAGCTCTCCTCAGCTGAAAGCTTTTCCTAGCTTTCCTAGCAGAAGCTGCCATTTCATGCTCCCCTGGGTATCATTTCTATGGGTTTTTTTTTTTCCTGCTGAAGGCTAATGTTGACAATCTTCCATCACCATGGTGCCTTCAAACACTTTGTCCTCTGCAGTCAGCCCAGATGATTGATTTATTGTTTTAAGGGAAAAAGTTCAGAATGGAAAAAAAATTGTGCAGAGATAATAAACACTGTGAAACAGTCAGAAGCTATTTATTTATTTATTTAAAGGTAGCAAGCAACTGTATTGATGGCTTTAGTCACTCACATACAAGGACACTTGCAAGCATTTGTAAGATCAGAGTTGGTGTCTGGAAAAGCCAACCTCTGACATATATAAGCTAAGCTCTAAATGTACCAGTATCTAACTTTCATCTGCTGGCTTTTATAATGCAGGCCATTTATATGAAGTGAGTGGAACATTGATCCTCCTGTTCAAGTTTCCTGAGATTATTCAGTATTAGTATTGCTGTGATTAGTCACACCGTGGCTGCTGTTCCCGTAGATTGTTTGATACAGTATATTTCCCACTATACACAAAGCAGCTCTGTAGGAAAACCCAATTCAATCAATTTGAGCAGCCCTTCTTGTGCTACATTGGTATATTATGTATTGGGCAGATAAAGTTGTGATCCTATCTAATATATCCTTTGGCTGCTTTGAGTGATGCACCGAATGAATGGAGATACCTAATGCTATCCAGCCCTGCTGCCGAAAGATAATGGCATCATTATTTGAAGACAGACCAGAAAGGGGAGCTGGGGGAAGGGTGTACTCACTGCTTCCCACATCTGTGGTGAAAGAAAATCAGGCAGAAGAGACTTCTGACAGACAGAAAATGTGGAAAGTAAGAACAAGGAAGAGCTCTACATACAGATACAATATTAATTGCTGTGGAAATCAGGGTGTCCTGACTCATTTTCAAGAAATGCTCTGCACCCTGCAAGGCAACTTTGGACATGCAAGTACGTATTCAAGGCTGAGGCTTTTGTATTCTTTTGGCCATTTTCATAAATATTTGTTTGTGTGCTAGAAGCAACCGTACATCTGAAAGAGGAGCTACCATTTCCTTGCAGATGTACACACCAACTGGTACAGGAGACAATTTACACCTTCAGTTGTGATCCCTTCTCTGCACCATCACTGCAGGCCTGCCAGGTTCTAAAAATAATAACAAAAAAACCATCTTTTTAAAAAAAGTTTCTGCCAGCTGATTTGCTGATCTAAGGCCTTTGAAGAGATAATTAGTATTTCCAGGGTTGAAGCTGATTTTCACAGGTACTGCACAGAACATTTTAAAGCCCATCAGCTTTAACCTAAAATACCTTAGAGCCAGCCCAGGAAGGGAGACAAGAAATTGTCTCTTATGTTATGTTACAAAAATGAAACACAACACCAAACAGCTTGTGAGAATGATTATAAAAGCAGAGGCAGATGTGACAGGTAATGGAAACACAGCATCATCAGACAAGAGTTACAACAGTTTTACAACAGTCACAACAGTTTTACAGTGAGGGTAGTGAAACATTGGAACAGGCTGCCCAGAGAGTTTGTGGACACCCCCTCTCTGGAGGTGTTTAAGGCCAGGCTGGACAAGGCACTGAGCAGCCTGATGTAGTGGGAGGTGTCCCTGCCTATGGCAGGGGGATTGGAACTAGATGATCTTTAAGGTCCCTTCCAACCCAAACTATTCTATGATTCCATAACAGTTAATGTAAGGTACAGTATGTATTGGTCCATAGATGTAAAAGACTGAGACGTGGAAAACAACGTCATAAGACAAGAGAGTAACAGTGGCATCAGGTGACATGTTTTGTTAAGTCTTGTCTATAAACACCCATGATTCCCCCTGTCTCTTGCCATCTTTATGTTTGCTACTCCTGATGGTTACAGCAGCATTACATTTACTGATGACTTACATTAATTTGGAATTACTGCAATTGAACAGCAGGCATTGTGCAGTTGTACCCAATTTATTATCATCATCACCACGTATCTGGACAGCTCTTTTAGTTATCTGTTGCAGCCACTGGCAAGTTTTTGGGTTTAATGTTGATGTTTTAAAGCACTAGTTTAAAAAGCACTTATCATTTGGTTTTTCGTGCCTAGAACATTCATTCAGTCCAAGTAAATGATAGCTCACCTGAGGAACTCGTGTGTGAGCAGAAGGAACCACTACATTATGGTGGCACAAATTTTCATTCATTTAAACTGTCATAGGATCCCAAATTATTCCTATTTGCCAGATCCCACTGCAGTTGGGACTGCAGATTCCCACCCCTGCTGCTTAATTCTTAATCCAATTTATTTAAACACTTTTGAATAGCTCTCTCCAAGGTTGTTTACACTGATTTTTTTTTTCATAGAATCACAGAATGGTTTTGGTTGAAAGGGACCTTTTAAGGTCATCTAGTTCCAATCCCTCTGCCATGGGCAGGGACACCTCCCACTACACCAGGTTGCTCAGTGCCTCATCCAGCCTGGCCTTAGTTCCAGAGAGGGGGGATCCACAACCTCTCTGGGCAACCTCTTCCAGTGTCTCACCACCCTCACAGTAAAGAACTTCTTTCTTATCTCCAGCCTAAATCTACCTCTTCCAATTTGCATTTTTCAGACAATTAGAATTACCTTTCCTTTGTGATTACATTTATTTATATGCTGTCTCTGTGCCCATTTTGATCTCTTTCATTAGTTTTAACTATGTCCCACATAGCTCACCTTCAGAAGCACACCTATTACATCAACTCAGATGTTTTTCTTGTATAACAAATTATCTGTGTGTAGAAGAACTTTGTGGAAAAACACCTGCTTGTATTTCTTAATCATACCATATGGTATTTATCAAGTTTATGGACAACGCACCACAACCAATTCCATGGGATTTTGGCTTCACCTCTTCTGACTTAAGATGGTAAGTAAAAGCCTAGGAGCCACCATCAGCTGTTCCTTGTAAGGATGTATTTTCAAATGAATCCGACTCCTAATGTGAGGGTGAAGGGTTCAAGTCCCTGTCCAGGTACAAGGCTTGTCAGAGTTGGGCTGATGGTTGGACTCCATGATCTGAAAGGTCTCTTCCAACCTAGATGATTATGATGATGATCTTATGATCTGATGCATCTCTTCTCACTGAAAAATACTCAGAACTTGCAGGTAGCTTTGCCTCCAATACATTTTTCAAATGCTTTATCTCATTCTTTCTCTGTGAGCTAGTACTTTGACTTTCAGGCAGACACTGAGGATAAAGCAATATATCATACCAAGGTTGAGGCACAACAGGCACAGCTATAGGCTGATGCCACAGGGCAGTATGGGAAGGTGTATCTATTGTGGAATCTGCAGTCCTAAAGATATTCAGGGCTTTCTCGTACAAGACCCATAGCAGCCTGATCCCAGCTCACCATGCCTTGAGCAGAAGGGGACCTGATCAGATGACCTCCAGAGTCCCCTTCCAACCCAGATTACTCTATGTCTCTATTAACCTGATGAAACAAACAAACAAAAAAAATCTAATTTAAACATTCTTGAATAAGTGCATTTTTTTCAACCACTTTCATTTTGCCAACAAAGACACCAAGCAGGGAAGTTTAAAGACCAGAGATATATCTCACTTAATTTCAGGTACTTAAATGAGATGGATAAAATTAATGAACCTGCTTGTTCTACACATCATTCCCAGTCCCAAGATAGGATGACACCATGATTCATGCACATCAAACCAAGTCACCAGGAAGAGAGTGGATATTACTGTATAAGCCAACTGAGTGCTTAAGGCAATTGGGATGAACTTGGAAGGCAGCAGTTCACCATGGAGAGTATCTAGATGGAAGAGTTATTAGTGTGTTCTGCATTCCTTTCCCTGCAGAATGCTTACATCCTTAAACAGCCTGGTTTCAGTTTGTCAATGTTCATCATCAACATTAATGCCTCAAGAATTAAAGTGCCAATGATATTTGAAGAGGTTCACATGATATTATTAACTGAGTTTCTAGATTTTCATCTGATATCCATAAACTCAGCAGAGTATTTTAAACAGCACAGTATATTGTGGAACAATGCAATCTCCTGGACAAATACAACATATCTGGTTCTATTTATTTCTTAGGTGTCAAATCCTTCAATGGGTCAAGACCTGCATTTGAAAATTTTAACAAGAGTAACAAAATAACCTGACATCTGCTGATACCCACAAGAACTGCTATAATTTCTTTTTAAGCAAATTCTCAAAATCAATCTTAAATTTAAAAAATCAGTAAATAATTTTCTTCATGGTAATAAATTATGATAATTGGATTGCCCAACCAATAACACAGATTATAAGGGGTTTTTTGAGTTGTACCAGAAAAATTTCTCTTAACTGATTAGTACCAAGTACTTGATGTCTAGCCATAAACCAGTATCATCTGTGCCTGTGCTTCCCAGATACAGATTTTGTTCATTTCATGAGGTAGAGGAGCATGTACTAAAAGACATATGTCTGTTTTCAGCCACACTGACCACTGCAGCCTTACCATAAGATTCTTACCTAAAACAGGCATGAATTCAAAGTCAGTCTCCAGAAGGCTTTCAACAGCAAAATGCACAAATACCTAAGCAACTTCTGCTTGTTTAATAACAAAACCAATGAAACTTCCAGCTGAGATGAATTGGACCTTCAAGAATTTCTCTCTAGGCTGGGCATCATCAGTTTTTCAGACCTTCTGAATCCCAAAGGCAGCCCCCATCAAAACAAAAGGGAAGCCACAGGGCTCTGCATATCCATAATCACAACACAGAGGGTCCATTTTCAGCATCTCCTAGTAGATTCAGAGATTCCCCACTCTTGCTCTCTGAGGACCAGGTTGCTGTATGCCTGGGTAATAAGATAAACATTCAGACTAACCATTGGCTTCTCCAAGCCATTGTACAGGAGCTCTTTAGCTAAACTCCTTAACTGTTTTATGAACTATGGTGTGCTTCCCACGGATTTTCCATCCTTGCCTTTGGTTTTCTTCCTCCACTGCACGAAAGAAAGATAACTACTGGAAAGTATTTTGAAAAACATAAACAGGATGATTCAGATAACACCAAGATGAACAGCCTGACACCAGCCCTATGAAAAGTCATGAGAAAGATGATCTTGGATGAGATAAATATAAAAATAATGAAGGTAATAATTAATGCTAATTATTACTAATTACTTCATTAGTTTATGACAGGGGGAAAAAAAGGACAGGTTTTATCAACCAAACGATCACTAATAAAATTAGTGATTTGGTTAAAAGCAATTATGCTGACCTCACATGCTTCTGTAAGGTGTCTGATATACCCAGAATAACATTAGAAGTCTGATTATTATCCCCTGTGAGGAGGGGCTATCCACTTCCCAATATAAGAAGATAGCATCTCTAAATCATGAGAAAATGTGTGTGATCAAATATTTGGTAGCCACAAAGACAAAATTAATAACTTGCAAAAGAAAGACTTTAAGCCAGAAGAAGATGGTTCTTCCCAATTTGAAACATTTAGAAAGAATTCTCCTTAGTGGAAGCATCTGGTACGGGTACATAATAGACATTAGCAGCTTAATGCAAAATTAAAAGATAAGGCTCTCTGGTTTATATTACGGAAGCGATAATCATAATGGTCTTTTCAGGCCTTAAAATGAATCTATTAGCATGGTTCCAACGTGTGGCACATGGGGTTCCTCAGCATGATCTCAAAGGCACTTTTCTCTCATCCAGCTCTTTTGGACACTATCAGAATCATTAAACCAAACATGGCAGAGTCTGTCTCTTGCTGTTTTCTCTTGTGTCATTTTCATTCCTTTCACAGCATCACTCCTTTGCATAGTATTAGCTTTTCTAGACTCCTGATAGACTACCTAACTCTCACTGTGTAATTTAGTCCAGTTTTCAGAGGATCAACTGACTGCCCATATTACAGATGTGGCTTTCCTCATTAACAGAACTATTTTTTTTCTTCCAGTAAGGTTTTCTGCAGCATGATGAAGCCATGTTGCAGCATTATATCTTATAACAAAACCCCCTACTTTGAGCCATTACACTTTGAAGGTGCACCTACATGCAAGTTGATAACACCACACAATGACTACATTTGTGATTCAGTACCCATCACCCCCTTGTGTTCTCTTACAGCCAGAACATAGCCACAGCACCCTACTCTGTATTGCCTACATGCCCAAATTTAAGATTTAATCTGATGCATTTCAACTGAAACCTACACCTTGACCTCCCTGCCTGTCAGGAGGAACTGTCACCTCCAAAGTCTAGTGGCTGGCATCTGGAAATACCTCCCTCTGCTGCAGTGCCACCACCAAGCTTAAAGTAAATAGGATCCTAAGTCAAATGAGCAGTTCTACTCTAAAAGTTAAACAGAATGAACATAGGCTTGGATGTTACCTTTGTAGATCCAAGAGAACTGACATCAAATTAGATTACTGTTTTCCTCATTTTCCTGACCATCTTTTTCTTTACCTCGTTTCCTGTTTATGAAACTTCTGTGGCAACTTTTATGGGTATTTTGACCCAATGTACCTCATGATAAGTGCAATAATCATCCGTTTGGAGGCTGTCACATGATGTCAAAAACATAGATATCTGGATGACAGCCTTTTATTTCATTTTCATTTGGCATCTGTTCCTAAGCACTTTGCTTATTATCAAGACCTTTAGTCGTGTGTGCTCCAGTTCCATTCAGCTAATTGGCTACAGTGTAGGTCTATGATCTCTATCAAATTAACTCCCACCATAATTGAGGCTGCTGTGATCACATTGCCTGCATAACCCCCTCTTTAAGTCATGCTCTCACTGCTGTAGCATCTACACTTAATGTCAAACTTGCAATTATACTTTCCTTTACACTTTCACCAGTGATTGTGCATCTGAAGCTATCTTGGAGAAAAGCATCCTTAACATAAAAACTGAGTGGCTTTTTACAGCCCCATAACAGCAGGCACAACAATCAATATTCTGATAGTAAAACTTAAAATCAGCAAGTTCAGCTAAGCTAGGTTACTTGGTTGATTTTAACAGGATCAGGAGTCCTTCCTCCATGACTAAGTAGCAGCATGTGGACAAAGTAGAAGAGTATAAAACCGTCAAGATTTTCCACTGTGGCCTCTAAGTACAGTTAGTAAATTTTCCTTCTGGATAGGTTTTTGACCTTGTTGAAAACTGGGGAGAAAAGGGGAAATTCACTTTAAATGCCTAAGAAGCTTCATTTACTCTAGTCTCCGTAATGTCAGTGAAACCTCTGTCATAAGCAAGGCACCTCATAATGCTCTAGAAACCCATTTCATTTGCTTTAAGATACCAAAAGCATTGTTGAAGATTTCCATGTGGATGTTGTCACCCAGAAAAGCGCCATGATGTACAGGTGCCAGGGGAAAAAGACAAGGAATTATTAGCAGAGCTCTAAGAAGTGGCTTTGTGAAAATATTGAGGAAAGGAAAGAGTCAGCTAAAGTAGAATCTCCTTTAGCCCTCCTGCAGCTATATTTATTTGGACTGGTTAATACATTCCTATGTCTTAAGATAACTAGGCCAGCTTGTCTGAGGGTACACTGAACAGGGTGCTAATTTCATCTCTGCCTCACAATTCCCCAGTGTCAGCACTTACTAAACTGGAATTAGACATCCTGTCCTACCTGCTGATGCCACATAGCAAGTTCAATATATTGTTATCTTTTTTGCTGTTAAATTAAGCAGAACAGTCACAATTTTGATGGAACCTGATGGAATAATATCAATCACCCACCACCTCTTCAGCATCACTTTGCCCACCTCTCCCTTGTTAGTATCACGCCTTGTCTTTGGCAGTCCCATGTGTGAAGCACACAAAAAACTTTACACTGTCCTTTAATTATTACCATTCTTGCAGTAACTGGGATTATTATATAGACTCAATTACACAAAAATGATAATGGAAAAACATCTTACTTTTGACTGATTAATTTTGGCAAGCAGAACCTGCATTTTAGCTATTGCTTCTATGGAAAATCACCTCAAAAAGCACAAAACAATCACTTTCAGTTCAGGGTTAAACTCCTTAAAGGCTCTGCACTGTCACTCTGACAAGTCATCATCTGCCTCTGAGCACATAAATTGTACTAAAACATTAATATATTGAAATTCCAAAGCAACTGTTTGTCATCAGATTAGAATGTTGATGACTTTAAAATAAAGACGAAGAAAGATAAAATTACTGCTGCAGTTTAGGAAAAAACCCCTCAAACTGTGTCACTTATTTCCAAAAGCGGTACTTCTAAGCAACAAGTTATCTTTTTTTTTTATACCCCACATTTGAATCTCACTGAATCTACAATCTGGAGTGCAGACCCACCCAGCCAAATTGAGAAGGGAAAAAAATAAAATACTTTGAGAGAGAGGCATTTACATTAGCCAAGTAGCAGGATTTTAATCATATTTATCTTATTAAATAAGATGAAAAATATCAGTATTTTTCTTTAGGTTCTTAAGTATTGTTTTAGTTTGATTTGCTTTATGAAAAACATAACTTCAATGAAGACTTCCCAAATGGTCAGTGACTTAAAGGCTTCTAAACCATGTCTCATCTCTATCAGCAATACTGAAGGCTAGAACAATCTTAGTCAGCTAGAAAACAACTATTCCTTTTCTCTGTTTTCTATTTACTCACACAACATGCAGCAAAACAAAAAGGATGTAGAATAAATATGACCTTGGGGGCACAGTTCACAACAAAAATAGCAAGCTTATTACCAGCTTATCATATTAATACAACTGCATTGCTGAACCTTCTCCTCCAGACCAGTTTGAAACTGGAAACAAAGTGAATCCAAGGAGTTACTTCATTTTCAAGCATGGGCCAGGTCTCTAGCATGCCACTACATTTGATACTGCATCAGGCACATATTTCACCCCCAGAATGCACTCACAACTTTGATTAATTGATTATTTAATGCTTTGACTGCAAAAAAAAGAAGTAATTGTTAGGAACAAGAAAGCATGTCTTATATAATAAAAATAACAATGTCATATTTAGAAATGAAGTTTTGAAGGCATTTTCCTCCCAGCAGTAAGCACTTGCCTTTTGGTATACAAAGACCTGGTACAACGCTACCATTGTGTCCTGACAGTAAAACACAAACCAGGATGGGGTCACTTCTCGCCCCTTCCTTTGCTCTGTGAAGAACCCTAGTATCTATACAACCAGGTAGAGACATGGGAAATGTTCTTGTCTATTATTTTGCGCAGTCAAATTCCTTTTCTACATGTATGTAAACAGTTTGCCTCTGCACTGTCTGTTTAAATTGAATTCATTCATAACACTAACAAAAACAGAACACTAACAACAAACAGAGGTTATTTTTTTCATTTCAAAGCACCATAATCTCCACAGGATGAAATTTAACCTTTCACATTGAGCAGAGGGAAAGACAAGATCTTAAAATGAACTATAATGTGTTCACTGTAAAGAAAAATCAGGGCTAAACTCCATACTCATGTTTAACTAAGGTGTACAAACTTCTCCCATATGATTCCAGGCACTTAAATGACGTGTCTGTCCTATGTTCCCCTCCACTGGCAACAGAGACAGAAATAAATTACCTAAAGTGTGATAATTCCTGTCCTCCTCCACCACCTCCTCACAAAACCTTTCTTTCACCTCAACCTGAATAGGTTCTGTGAGATTTGAAGTACGCACACCATTCCTCTCACAGTTCTTGATTTATTATCTACATGGAAACAAATTAGGGCTGCTTTATAAGAACACAGGACTGGAAGCATTGCCCTGGGCTATCACATGAAGGCTCTGCTCACCTCAACTCCCTGTATTTACCTCCCCTGGAATATTTGAGGAAAGCAGTCACAGGCCTCAGCCCTTCTTTAGCTAGCCCAAACAAGCTGGGGCTCTTTGTTCTCTCTTTGTAAGACAGATCTCCATTTTCTTGATCACTCTGGTTTCTAGGCTCTTATTCCAGATATAATTAATCTTTCCTCATTTCATTGACCTCATATGCACACGCTGTTGCAGATACAGTCTTGTATTCCAGGTCCACTGGAATTGCACTCCTTTGGAACCTGGTTGCACTTTTCATAGTGATATAATATTGATGATTCACAAACCTCCTCAGTGAAGACAACCAGACATCAATTTGTCTTCTTCATTCATGTTTCCAGAGAGGAGCTTCCAGCTAGTCAGATATGTCCCTGGACTACAACAGTTTTAATGAGTTAAATGACACAGGCAACAAACATCTGTATCACCAGCTGAGATATTAAACACAAATTAAGGTTGTTATTTTAGAGGTACTTTCTCAGGGGCTATTTCTAAGCCTTCTTTCTAAGTCAGGGTAAACCACCCACATCCAGATGAAAGTACCCTTCAGCAGCACAAGACAACAAGGCTGACCTGGCTTTCCTTACCAAGAGTATTAAGAAGGTACCAGAAATTTGCATTGTCTCTTCTTTTTTCTTATATTTCTGAAATATTTTATTCAGCCATCCAGAATGGCTGAAACTGAGAAATCCAAACAGTTTAATGATACAAAATGGTTCAAATTAGTGTCTGTCTTGTTTTTCTCTGTAGTTTAAGGGATCAATATTAATGAAGAGAGAAGCTATAAACATCACTAATGAGGATGAACTGGAATATCCCCTACCAGGGCCATGCACACTTGAGCTTGCACCAAATGAAGATGACATCCACTATTAAAGGCTGCATGTTAACCCACTCACAATAATAACGGTGAAGTTGGTGCTATTGGTAAATTTTAATAGATGACGTCTTACAAAAGCGCCCTACTTGAAATTCAGCCCAAAGACTAAATTAAAGTCAAAGCCCCAGTCAGTTAACTGGGCTATAACATGTGAAGAATTGATTTTCTTATTTTCAGCTGTCAGACCTGCTACAAAGAATGAGTTTTAATTCTGGGGATGTTATTAAACTCCTTGCTTAACTGGCAGAAAAATGGGACGGGGAGCTGGGCGCTGGTGGGGTGGCTGTCGGAGTGAATGACACCTGTCAGAGTATGATGAATGACCCTCTCCGCCCCACAACCGCCTGCTCTGTCACTCAGGTGAGGGCCATTAATCTTCATCGAGGACTTGTCAGGCTGGGCAGCCACCACGACAAACCGTCTTCTCACATTTGCTGCCGCCACGCACGTAACAATGCGATATTCTTATTGTCACAGCGACGCCAAATTAGCATAATTTATTATGACTTTCCTCGCCCCCCCCTAAACCCCCTCCCCACCCAAAACCCAAGTAGGGGGAGAGATGTGATTAGACAGATGGAGGGTAGGCCCAGCCTGCCAGCCCCACAGCCCCCCGCAGTGCTTGATGAGGAGTGGAGCATCTCTACAAACCAATCAAAAAGCTGGCAGTTCAATTACAGAGTAATAAAGGGACATTCATCATTCAATTAGGCACCTGTCATGGTTTCACAAAAGGGAAAACTTCTAACCTGAGACTCCAGGGAGAAGATGCTACAAGCAGGAGGCAGAGAAATAAATGAAAAAAGGACAAAGTCAATTACTGCCCAAACCAGACAAAAGGAAATACGTTAAAATAAGGGGAAAGTTATCCCTAGGCAAAAATCAGAAAAAGTTACATGACCTTACAAAGATTATAAAGGGCCAGCATTAAAAGAGCTGCAGTGTGCTCCTCTGTGACATGCACACTACCGAATTTCCTCCCTTGCAGCCTTCAATGAAAGCTCGAAAAGCTGAATGTTATCAAGAAGAAAGCTTTAGGGAAATAGTATTCTGGCTTAAAAGCCCAAATATTGCTGTTGCAAGAGCATACAACACTGAGGAAAAACAGAGTCTGTTGCTGTGCCTTGTTTGAAATGTTATCAACACCTGAGGTGATTCTTCCTATCATCTTAGAAACGTCAGCAATTCTGTTAAACACCAACAAAAGTAGGTGAATCCTTTCCAGAAGAAAACTTTAAAAAATAGAATCACTAACATGCCATATTAGTGCCAAGATTCTGGCATGTCAAGCAGCAGAGAAACTAAGCAGGGCATGCTTCATTCAAAGTTATTTTGTCCAATTTATGTGCTTTGTAGTTTGCAGAAACCAGGTCTTGAAAGTTACCAAAAATTAGAACGTGGCAGAGATGAGATTGTTTGCCTGGCAGACACTGGAACTAATGTGGATTTATCCTGTTCTGCAGCTGCAAATAACAGGTAAAGAAGATAATAATATTAGATTTCTGAACAGCTGCTTGTGCAATAAACTCTGTTACGTTGATTACCTGCCTGCTAAGAAGGTTTATAGCAAATTGCAACTCCAACATTAAATTACCAGAGCAGCAAAGGTAGGATTCAGTTGGAAAGGAAAGATCCAAGACTAATTCAAAAATAGTCTTTAGAGGTGATGAACAAAACCCCATATAACCAGCTGCTAACAGGTAGAAAAAAACTCTGCATTTTGGCAATTTGAATCCAACACTTCTTTTTCAGTAGGCCTTACACAAAACAGTTCAGGACCACAAAGAAACCTCCATTTATCACTGTAGGAGCATAAAACTGCATGTCTACTCTTCCCCCAGCTCAGTCACACTAAGCCTATACTAACCACAGCTATAGGGTTTCCAGGAGACTAAGTAGTTCCTGCGTGGGGTTGCTGTTTGACATGTTACACGTGACACCTCACTCGGACATTGGTCAGGTCTGTCACATCAGAGAACAGGATCTACACCTCCAAATCACACTAACAGTTTTTTCAAAACCCTGCCTAAATGAGTTCATACAGTACAACCATTCGGGAACTCCTTGGAAATATTGTATCAATTAATGAGGAAAAAAACAGTGTCAGATAAATTTACTTGGGTTTAGCATACGACTTACTCCAAGCACCAGCAATTATTTACTGCAGTTGACAGAGCTCTTGCTGGGGAGGAAATCATCATTAGATAACATTTTCTTTACAAGAGGATCTAAAACTACAACATAGTGCAAAATAATGTAAAGAAGAGATCTGAGTGCTGAATACTTCCCCCGTGCCTTTTGCATTTCCATCCCAGGGCCTAATGAAGTTCTGATACCACATAACAAAGAGGCTAACGACGCCTACACACCTCTCTCAAATTGGCTTGGAGATGAAAAGTGCTACACAGCACAAATACTAGCTATAGCATTGCATATTGTCTTCATTATGCTTTGAAAAAGTCATCACAGACTATTGTATTAGCTTTCCCATAATGCCAGGCAGGGATGGGGGTTTTTTTGTTTTGTTTTTCCCACTTGGTATAAATACATTTGAAATACAAGCCTGCAAAATCCAGAAGGGGGAAGAAAAAAAACATACCAGAATTACTGAACCACAGAATTTATAACTCTTTCCCTGTCTTTTCCCCTAGAAAATACAGTTTATCAATACAGTGGTTGCCTTTGAGATTAGTCGCAGTGTCAAGGTTTTCAACAGAACAGAGGCAGGGAATGGTGCGTGCGGCTCAAAGGTGTTTGATGGTATCAGTCCTTGAGGTCTTGTGCACACAGTTCCACTGCTGCTGTGCAATGATTCAAAAAATTGAAAGCCAAGTGTCCAGGGAATAGGTTACAAAATTAGTAATTTGTTGTTCCTGCTTTGATGTCAAACAGAAAGCAAACAGATATAATACCCCTGTCAGGAAGTCTAAAAATAACCAAATAAAACAAATGGAGCTAAAAATATAGCAATTGGTTTCAGATGCAGAGATGCAATTATCAGGCTCCAAAACATCCAATTTGCCTTCCCTTCTGCACAAGGATAAACAAGCTGGGAACTGGGAGACTGATGGAGGGATTCTCACAAATCCTGGATGAGGAACTATTTGAGGGGGAAGAATGGAAAAGCCCTCCTGAACAGTGAGTCACTACAATTTGAACGTCTGCTTTGCCACATAGACTTCTACACAGATAATGTGCCACAATAATTCACTAAATATTACAAATTAATTAAGAAATACATAGATGATCCTGAGTTTCCAATACTGTATCCTTTAACAAATCAGGTTATCCAGGGCTGGCATACCAGTGATCCGGTTTATTAAGTCTTAATAAACCCAGTGCATTAATCCAAATGCCTCAAAAGAGCACAATTTATCCTTGCTCCTTTGGATACTGCGGGGTTGCCTTGAGAAAGAGAGTTTCCCAGGGAGGAAGTGCTACCAGGGGTACATGTCAGCAAAACCACAGAAGGAAAATGAGGGCAGAGGGAATGAAAAAAGGTAATCATGTTGAGAGGAAAAGGGAAGACAGTAAAGCACCAGGACGATAGCAGGATGAATAATTGATGAGCTGGTGGTTTACAAGTCAGTTTCATTAATATTTTCCTGCAGGTTCATTAAGCACTGTCCCAGGCTCATCTGCAAAGGTTCCTCCCGAGTTTTGATTAGGTGCTGCAAGTCTTTTGCTTAGACATCAGAACTTTGGCCTTCGGTGGTGACAACTGCTTCCTAAGCTGCAGTCCCTTCAGCCAAGCACCTTTTGGAGCTGTTTTCTATTCCCCTCCCACTAATCACAAGTCCCTAACCATGACAGCAAGTCTTAGTAAATAATATATCAAGATAAATGATAATTGTTCTGTTTTAAGTGTCTCCTAATGAGCATCATAAATTAAAAATTAATATTGCAAAGACTGTATGAATACCATCAACGCTATAAACAGAGCAGCAGGGATCAAGAATGCAAATGAAAGTGAAACACTCCCTCATCTGCCCCCCTATATGAAAAAATTCTGGAGCCAGCAGACTGTTCGGCATTACAGAGCTAATAAATGACTTTAATGAAGTTCTGTAACAGGCAATTTCTTCTTAATCTTCCCTTCACCTTCCAGCATTTGGCTCTTCTGGATTGTGCGATATCTTTCGTTGATGGCTTTTTTTTTGTCTTTAAATCATCTCTCAAGAACTGTTTGTTTCTTGTTAGATGGAATAGTAATCTCAAATTAAAGCACACTGCTGCGGCAGGAAAAACTAGAGAGTGGGCTGGTTAACAGATGCTTATATAGAAAGGCTAAAGTGATTTGGCAGTCAGCATTCTGCTGTGTGACATCACCATTATCATTGTGCCTTCTATTCACAGAGTGCATTCAAATGGTGTCTTTTTCTGGGTGAATGGATAAGGTACACTCAGCTAACGCCCTTGTACCTCCAAGTTTCATCTAGAAAGAAAGCAAGCAGATGGAATTCTTACCCTTCTTTCCTCCAGAGCCTTACTTTGTTCAGTTTAGATCTAGAAGTCTTTCCACAAGCAGCATCTGCCTCCTTTTTTAATGGCTGGAATAAGCTGTAGCTAAATCCCACCTCTTTCAGTTTTGTAAATACTGAAATTGATCCTTTTGACACAAATGTCTTCAGATGCTCTGTTTGCATCATCACATCATTAACTATTCCTAGTAATGTCAGCTGGAGAAACAAATAGCATACAAATTTACTAAGTTTTGAATGAAGTTCATGAAGGAATCTAACGCTCAGGCTAGAATTAGAATACTTGGATACCTGACTTTTTTTTTTTTAAGATACATAGCAGCTCTTGCAGTACTTGTCAACAACTGACAGTCAACCTAGGGACCACAGAAAATAAGATTTGATCATGCAGCATATCAGACTGGATCACCTTAAACATCATTAAATCACCCATTCTGTCATTCCAACCCTCTCTATTTTTTTTTCTTTTTTCATCCCTTCATCTGGCAGCCTTGAGGTAAGACAGAGCAACCCCCAGTCAGATGGTTTCCTCCTTAAATTATACGAGACATGGGAATACTGGATTTAAAGAAAGAGAGCCTAAGTTATACATTATGAAGAAAAGCAATTACTACTGAGAAGAGGCTACTCGTCTGTCTCCATCATTTCCAAGCCTAAAGCAATGGAAGTGCTAGTCACTGCTCTGTAATTAAGGCTGAAGCCTGCATTTCAAAGAAGTTTAACTTCTTTGCATGATGCACTCTCTCCAAACAGAGCATTTGCTACTTAAAGGAGAGAATTATTTTGAGAATTTATAAATATTTTACTTTGTGCAAAATTAGCAAAATTAGACATCCTGTCTATTTCAAGACTGAGACTACTCTTCAGCGAGGCTTCAATGAGATTAGAGATAACTAAGTTACTCTTCAACTGTAAAAAAGTTTTTCTTAAGTGTTATGAGACACTTCTGCTCCCTTGGTATTAGGGGCTTCCTCGGTGGAAGGCTTTGCTTCTACCATCTCTACACCTCAGAGGTTCAGAATTGCTGGCTTGGCTTTGTTGCCCTGGAACTTAAAGGCACAAGCACAGGCAAAGCTGCTAAAAGCAAAGAGTCATTTAAAGTTGGAGAGTAATGTATCTTTGAAATCCAATTTCATCTCCTTTGGGACAACAAACAGTAAAATGCATTAACCATAATTGTATGGTTATCTCAGGGCATCGCTGGATGGAAGAATTAGTGTTATTCTAATTTTCAGCAACCATGGATTTGTTTTAAATGTGATTTTAATTCTAAGATACTTGGATTTACAATTTTGGTCTTCAGTTAATTAAAATATTACAGTAACATTTGGATTACTAATATAGCACATCTACCATCAGCTCTGTTTTAATGTTGGAATCATTTTTTGTTTGGAGATTTACATTTGTCTGGGGATCCTCAGCTGGTGATAATCGCTGCAGCTACACTTAATGGATCTCCGCCAAATCTGTGCCAGCTGAGGATCTAGACATGTATATTTGCTTTCTTGCCTTTTTTTTTTCTTTTTTTTTTTAAAGTTCAAACAAACTATGAGCACTACAGCCAAGCACAATCCTTCATTTCTACCAACAATGGATTTTGCACTGGTGCCCTCAAGTTTGATCTCAAGGAAATGAACTGGGACCACCAACTCATTGCATAAAGGGCCACCGAGCAGCTGTCGCATGGTGGCAACTCCCAGGCAGTACTGACCTGTAACAAATCTGAACCACTGACCTAGAGGTGAAAGGCTCTATATCCAATTACCAATCCCTTGAGTGAGCCCCTAAGTTTTGCCTTGAAAACACAGATAAATATTCATAAAAGAATGAACAAGAAGGAAGTAATGCAAAAGTTGCATCATTCTTAATATTTTGCTATACATTGAGTCTTGGAAATCAAATATATTACTGCTATCAGTAGACTACCTGGACTCTGTGCCTACAAAAAAGCCCACTATAAAGGACAAACTGCATTAAATTTCCCTTTTTCTTGTTACATCACTAATAAAAAGCATGAATATCCCAACAAGATTGCCATAAGGAAAGAAAGGAGAGGATTGTCAATTTGATGTTCTCCCCCCTAAGAATTCATCTACATAAATAACATTTCCCCTGCAAGCAGATAGATATCAACCATTTAAATATTCTTATTCTGTGAAGTAAGCCATTTCCTCTGCTGCAAGTTCAAGAAAAAAGGCCACTTTATGATTGAGAGCTTGATAAAGTGAGCTATAACATTACCCAGTTAGAGATCAGGGAAGAACAGGCTTCTCTACTTTGGTTCCATTTCCCTCACATTATTCTTGACAGTGTAAGTAAGCAGCACAGTACAATCTTCCCTTTATTTTTAGCAATACTGAAACTTCAAGAGAATTCCTCTTTTCTGCTCTCCCAAATAGTAAAAAAAAAAGGCACCTAACTTCAGCAGAAATAACACAAAAAGCTGCCTTGATGATTTCATCTCGATAATTTACTGCAATTACAAGATAATTATATCAAAGCGTCTTTATAACTGTGATAATTCGAGCTTTAACTAAGATACCTTTTAACAAAGGTAAGAAGCAGAGGTATTAGAAATGAGTCACTGAAAGTTCACTTGCTCTTTTAAGCTCTAAATCATGCCACACACAGCCCTCTGGGTCTAGGTAAACACGAACTGCAAGCTGCAGGCTGAGTGGCAGCTTGCCATCCATCTGCCCATCTTGCCAGCATCTTCCTCTGTCCCACCCAAGAGAACAAGATCTTGGTAGAAAATATGCTGACAGGAGAATGAGCAAAAAGACTGTGCAAGTCTTAATTCCAAGCAGCAACTTACAGAAATTTTCTTCAAACCTCACAGAAGTCTTCTACTATGGTTTCAAATAATTTCTACCACAATGGCTGTCCCAGTAATAACAAACACGTGACAGTGGAGTCACCTTGATAGATGTAATGGGGTTTGTGCAGTAGACAGAGGTTTGGCAGAGCTGTTGCACCACAGCCTGTTAATGCTCTCACCTTCTCAGGCAGGGAAAGCTTCAAAGGCAGGAGGGACTTGGGGGCACAGGATTGGGATCACAGTTCCAATCCTGAGTATGTCCTGCCTTGCTGCAGGGCTGCAGATAAGTCTTTTCTTCTCAGCTTCCCCCTTACTAGGGGAGGATAAGGGCATGACTACCCTCTGCAATCTCTACTTTAGATTCTATGTCTATAGAAGCAGTACAATGTTGTTACCTAAAGAAAAGGTGCATGCACTGGAGAACTTCCCTGACCCCAGCAAGCAGGACTGTTTCAGTAGCAGAAGCAAAAGTGACACAAATTCTTTTCTCTGACCTCTCTGTTGCACCCCAACATACTTGCCTGCTGCTACTCTGGCAATGAATGCAACCCATTGCCAGAGAAACCATGCTCTGAAGTCTCAAGAGAAGGATTTTTTTTCTCTTAGCAGCCCTTGTGGACTAACCTGGATTTTAAGCTGTCTCTTCACTCTAGGATCAGGCTCTGGCTCTCAGAGAAGGAGTCAGCTTTCCAAGAACCACCAGGTCATCTCCCTCCTGCACTTGCACAGATGCCAGGAGAGGGCTGCAATGAAACCCAGTTCAACCTCCCACCAAACAGTCCAATGCTCCTGTACTGCCAGTTCAAGCACAAACCTGAAGTCAGTGTCACACATTCACTCCCTCTCTGATGAAAGCACGGCAGAGAACATTCAATAGCAACTACACAATGAATGCTGCCTAAGAAAGGAAGTTGCTCCAGAAATGTTGCAGATTGTCAATCTGTCAAGTTGAGATTTGTTTGCTCTTCAAAATGTTCTCTACGTAACTGACATGAATCACTCTAAGGATAAGTAGCAGACTCAGCTAAATCATTTGTATACCCAAAATTAGAGTGCATATGTGAAGTTCATTTTTTTTGTATTAAAATTCTATACGACAGTCTCTGAGGGAACATTATATTTGAAGACCTGAACCCAGATTTTGCTCTTCCACCATTTTAAAGTTCCTGTAATAGCAAACAGTCTTTCTGGTACTCCTTCCCTTCCAGAGAGTTCTCAGACTTTCTGGAAATAAATGTATCTTCTTGGTATCAGCTGCCAAGATTAAAGCATCCTACCCTTCCTCTCTAGTCTAAGGACACTAGTTTGGATTTACTCTCACTAAAGAAAGATTCAGTGTCATGTAAGCAACACTTATCAACCACAAAATGAGCGCAGACACTAGAAAACTAGTCTCCATCAGACTCCTAGGCAAGTAAAACTTCATTCAGGTCTGTTTCTGCACAGTCTTTGTCTATGACAGTAGACACAAAGTGAAGTCACAGAAAGCTGAGTCCAGTATCCATCAAAAAGCCAATGAGAGTTGAATCAGACCCTTAAAAGTCAGGAGGTTTGATTTCTTTTCAGGAAATACATTGCTGACAATCACAGAGAGGAAGGAGGGGGAAAGAAATCTTTCAGCTCATCTACTTTATAAATCAAAGAGGATTTTCCCCCAAATAAACATGTATGTAAGTGAATGACCATTTTAGGACTGATGTGAATCAGCCCAGAGGGAATAATTTTTAAGAAAGTTGTTAGGGAGCAGAAACAGGTGGCTATAATTTGAGCTAAACTGCAACCTTAGCTGTAATGTTTGCTATGGCAAACACTGTAACAACAGATGTACAGTTGCACCTTGGGATGAATTCATTATGGCCTGAGAAACATCATCATGCCATTCAGACCATATTTTGTCCATATGCTCGGGTGGTTTACACCCCTGGTTTATTGGCATTGTACTTGGTTATATAGCAGGAGACTCCCAGGATCATCATTTGCACTTATTGTTACCATTCAGGAGAATCCCTTTGTAGCAGGGCTTTCCCGTTAAGCAAAGATTCCTTTCCAGAGCAGGGAAGGGAGGGCTGGGTCACAGCCTCGGTGGGCATTGCAGTAACTTAATCATCACTTTGGAAGCTCCTCACTCAAAAAGGCACCACATACCTCCAAGAAATAAAAAAAAATTAACCCGAAGAGTACAGGGGCTACTGTTCAGGACATTTTATAGTTATAAAAATGTAGATTATATTGCTATCTTACCCTGCAATTTATGGGATGAATATTGTAATTCATTTAATGTCACGACTTATCTTTTATTCATATAGTTACTATTCCATTACCAGAGAGGGAGGTTTGTCAAAGGTTAATTATTTTAAATTGCTTAGGCAAATTTATTTTGATTTGTACAATTTTTTTTGAATAATCAAAGGGCTATATATTCATACTGCTTTACAAGGCTTCATTTTTAAAAAAAAATAATATTCCATGATGATAGTCAGATTAAGCAAACACCTCTGTAAGGACCAGAAATGGATTCTTTTAACGCTAAATGTAAAAAAGATGCCTAAAAATATTTGGCAATAGTTTTTTTTCTCCCCCTTCCTTCAGTTTTACTCTCAAAAAAAAAAAAAAATCCCTAGCATACTTAGACTCCTGAATTATCTTTCCCTCCAGCAATCTATTTACAAGTAAAGAGCATCTTGCCACATTCTCAAGACCCGCGTCCCTGGGGCAAGGACTACTCATTTTAATTGCTTCCAAAGCACCTATCACAACAAGCTCTTGATTTGTGCTTCAGCCCCGATGAAAAATGGGTAGTACCATCGTACTGAAGTACTTATCACTCAGAAGTTGCTCACTGCTCTGTAACCTCTTGGTTCCTGGAGGTGCTCAGTCATTATATCAATTCAGGCAGCCGTTTACCATTTAGCTTCAAGCACCAAACAATAGAGTACAGATTCTGGAAGCTATCAGCAGATCCACCCAAAAATGAAGAGCTCTGAACACACAGAGACAAATCCCAAGGCTGTGTACCAGAAATACCTCCCTCTCTGCTCACCCACAAGAGAAGCACAGACAGTACCTGGGGAAAATGCTTCAAGGATACAGCTGTGACATGGAGTAACAAAACCAGGATAACAAGCCCCAGTAAAATCTTTTAAATGCAAAATTCAATTTTTTCTTTTTCAATTAAAAAAAAAATCCATTTATTACTGTGTCTGTTTTTCTGTGAGAAAACTGGCAATACTTACCCTGCAGGACTGCTAGAAGTTTAAATCTATGAATGATCAAGAGCTGTGAAAGCCTTAAACAGGAAATACAATGCAGGTGCTGAGTGAGCATTGCACTAAAAAAAAATGGTATTCTGATTATTGAACTTCTGATAAGTTTACTGAAACTGTAATGACAAAGAGGATGGTCCTTAAGGTCCTTAAGGGTCTATTTACTTCTACTTTTGAGACAAAAATGCTTCTTGGGAGGGTACGGTGCTATAGCAAGGGAAATACAGCTTCTATCTACATCAGGACAGCTGTGGATTGAGGTTGTGCTACATCACAGACCAGAAGCAAAGCATAAGCTACACTGTGGATCATACTCTTCTGAAGAGGGCTTCATTTTCAGAAGATCTTACATCCAAGAGGCTGCAGCACACACAATAAGTACTCCTCAGGGCTGATTCAGGTCTGTGCTGCAGGGTAGTGCTGGATGAGATGGCAGAGTCTGGCAACATCCCTGCAAGGCTCTATCCAGCCCAGCCAGGCAGCACAGGATGCTACACTGGCCAGTTCAACCTTCTTTCATGCCACATTGGAGGCAATAGGGCATGGAGGAGGGTGATGTGGGGCAGCAGGGAAGGATGGAAGGAAGACCCTGCCAGCTGTCTTGTCGTAATAAACACAGCTGCACTATGCTCCTGGAGATGTCTATCTCCCCTATCTGTGACGACTCCCCATGGAAGCCCACAAGTTGTGGGTCTGGGCCACATGGTACTATCAGCACTTCAAAGCCAGCTTTCCCTGGCTCCCTCCCAACTGGCCACCACCTCCCCCCCTCTACAGACAAGGCTGCATTTGCATTCTGCCCGTCCTCAGACAATATTGTGCCTTATGGGCCCTCTGCCAGCATCTGCTGTGGCTTTAGCCAAAGAAGACAACAGCCTAAAATCTACCTCAAGTTACCTTGAAGCCTGGTAACTGGAAAATAATGTAGCATCCTATTGTTCTACATTCCCCCAACCCTTCACGTTTTCATAAAGCTCTTGGACAATATTAGGGGTGGGGGGAGAAAAAACCCCCAAACTCCAGGGAAACAGCTGATTAGATTCTGGCAAGGCGGACCAAACATCTGCTTCAAACAAAAGACATCTGCATATTTCACATTTATTTTTCATAATTTACAGAAGCAACCTGCCAAAATTTAGCAAGGGAGAATAAACTAGCACATAATTAGCTAAAGTTTGCTTGCTTTAGAAGTTATTAGCATGAAGCCCAGTAGCTCACCTGGGAGGACATCAAGGAATGTAGATAACTACAGTTTGATTTTGTAAATTCAATTTTCGATCTGGTGTGCCAGGACAAAAAACAACATTGCCACGTCAATTACTGCAAGCCAGCAAATGTCCTGATGTCCCCATGTCATATACCATACAGCTGCCTCAAAGGCATTGATAACACTGGTTATTAAATAAGGATCGATTAGGCAGACAATTTTTGCTTCAGTTTACATGTGGGTTGGCGAGCAGAACAATCCTTTTTTTGATAAAATCAGGAGGAACACTATGTGCTGCATGTACAGATGGTACAATGAGTGCTGGGGAAGTGAGCATGTCAATTTTTCAAGACAGCAAAAGAGTCTTCATTAAAATTGCAGGGAAATAAAAAACCTATCCGGGAATGCATATGCCCTCCCCGAGTTACATTTCCTCAATTGAATTTTGTCATCTACTGGGTCATTAGTACATTTGAAAACTGTTTAAATTGGAAGTGTTATTAGCTAAGGAGTACAGCATGAAATTCTGTGGTTTTGAAATTCAGCTTTGAAATCAATAGGTGTTTCACTAAGTGTACTCACTAACTCAGTGTTTGGCCTGAAAGGACAATAAACAGAAACAGGCAGAACTTCAGGGTGGGAAATCCTGCCTTTGCTGCAAATGGGAGTAGAAGAACTTCCATTAACTCTGACACAAGAAAGGGCATAACCCTGCCTAATTCTTCAACTCCAGGGTTTTCTTGCAAACCCTAAATTAAACCCAGGTTCATGAGAGCATCTGCAAATCTTCTGCATGAATCAAGGTGGAGGTTTGCCCTCCTCCAAGAAAGGATTTATTGCTTCAGACAGAAACCATGAGAAACTCTCTCACTTGGACTGACTTCTGCTCTACATTTCAGATTTACTTGAACCTGAATCTCAGAGCAAAACTCAGGGAGTAAAAACTTAACTGCCAAAAAAAATTCTGTCGACCCCAAAGGAACACAAATTGCCAAACACAGCACAGCTCTAAAAGGGATTTCAAGCCCCTTAATCTGGGCTTTACGTTTTGCACCTCTCCACAGTAAAATGAATCCAAGACTCAATTTGTACACCATGAACTTTGGGGGACAAGGGGGGAGAATATATGGGAGAGTAAAACAATATCACTTGGATCCATGAGGGTTTAGTTCTAAGGGTTTTTTTGTATCTGAATGTGGAAGGATTTGAGCAAGAGCATTCACAGGAGACTGGAGGAAACTCTTTTCCTGCCAGAGTGAAACAAACACTCTCACCTAAATAGGGATTTGGAGCTCTGAATCATGCCCATCGCTATCATAAGTTGCTTCCCCCCTCCCCGACTTACTGCAATAGAGTCGTAGAATCAAAAGCACCTAATTTCACCATATAAGTGACAACCTCTAACATAACAATCCCCGTAACAGTGAGTCATTCAGATGAAGTGTTTGAAGTGGTACTAAAGCTGACTGTCATATAATTACAACAGCCATCTTATATGCTGAACTTTCCTCTCTATATTGCTCAACTCATTTCAGTATCATCATTTTGTTGCCTAGAGAGGTTGTGGATTGCCCAGAGAGGTTGTGGATGCTCCTTCTCTGGAGGTGTTTAAGGCCAGCTGGACAAGGGACTGAGCAACCTGGTTTAGTGGGAGGTGACCCTTCCCATGGCTGGGGGTTTGGAACTTTAAGGTCCCTTCCAACCCAAACTATTCTATGGTTCTATGATTTGCTTCACAAGTAAGACTGAAGCCTATAGTAGCGACATGAATTTTCCAGACACGAACTTCTCTCTTGGTAGTGGCAGGGACAGGGCAAAGATCTCCCTGAAATGTCAGCAGCACTAGCCTTTTTTAACTCTTTTGCTTAAAAAAACCCAAAAAAACCAAAAACTCAAGAATTGTACAGTGGAAAAAAGGACTAAAAGCCTGTGTACTGGTTCTTCTTGATCTCTCTTTAATGGAACATTCTGAAGCAAAATGTATTTTCCAGCAGCTAGGAGGACTTCACTTAGGATATCAAAACAGCACTGAAATCTTGGGACTTTTCATTGTGCAGTGAGTACACTGGAATATTAAGATTTTATACAGATGTAGTCATTCTGACCAAGCTCCATCTAACTTCAAAAGGTGACCACTCTACCAGTGCTACTGTACTTTGCTATAAAAGATCTCTTCCTTCAAACTTCATTTATTTATTTACTGTATTAAAAATGTTCTGCAGCCACTGTGTTTCCTTTCATCTAAGCACTCCAGTCCACACAGCTGACCAGTTTCCATCACCTCACATACAGCAACCACAAGACAAGCTCCTGCTGCTTGCTCAAACTGGACAGGCTAGTCTACATTTCCAAAGCACATGCTTCATACACAGGTGGGACTTAAGTCCTCTGCAGAATCAGGATTTAGTTACACTGCCAAAATCACTGCCCTGGACAAGGCACAAAGAATTGTGCAGTGTGGTCACCAACAAGTATCTTCTACAGACTAATTTCTCAGAAAGCAACTTTTCACAGCTCCTGCCACGTAGACTGCCTCTCTGCCACACCTCATAAGCCACTTGATCTCTGTCAGGATTCTAACCTACAGAAATACCAATAGGTAGAAATAACATTTTTCCCACTGCTCTTAATATAGTAGAAGATGAAGGGCAACAGATGAGGACAGCAATAATCAGACTGAATTAAGCAGAGTGGCAGACACACATCCTCATAGAGTGGATCTATCACACTGTTAATCACGGCTTGCGGTATCTTTAAAAAAGTGAAACTGTGCACCTATGAGAGTCCTTTTCTTAATATTATATTTGATCTCACTCACACATGTAATTTCATTCTCCTGTTTTGTCATTATTCAAGTCATTCATTCCTTTTAATTAAGCATACAGTAATTCATCTTACATATTTTCTTATAAAGATTTAATTAAACATATATTAATACAGCTTAATGACCTTGCCACTGACCAAAATTCTCCTGCGCATTAAACAGAAAAGGAGGCACTGAACATAAATTTGTACAGTAAATAAACAAAACACAGACAGCCTTGTAAAGCAGAAAGAAAAACAAGGCCTACATGGCCAATCTATTTCAAGAAGGTTACAAATGAGAAGCATTTACTATTTTTAAAAACATTAATCATATATTCCCTCCATTTATTTATTTATCTGTGTCCTTCAAGTAAATCATTCTTGAAAGTGTGTAAACTCTTCAGAACAATAAACAAAAGTCAAGTCACTTTTGGTATTTCACCTGCTTACACTGCAATTACTCAACTTCACTGAAAGCTGATGAATTAGAGGTTTTTCCATTTCAATCTGCACCTTTTTAGCTTGAAGGAATCTATTTCATATTTCAGTATAGTAGTATGTAAGTTACCACTAGATGAGGTAAGTAGAAGACCTGCCTGCATGCTCTAACTTCATGAATGTTTGACATAGCTTTCCTTACATCTACAACTGGCAGCACAAAGGCAAATACCCATACAGCTAGGTACAAATATATTTATCAGGTCAAGAAATCCAAATTCCAACAATAAGTTCATGACCACATAAAACCTCAACCTTGTGTCACCATTCCATGTTTTGTATTGTAGGAAGATTCTGGATATGTCAGTCACAGAAGAGCTACCATTGTTCTAGATAAGATGTAAGCAGGAATTAAGTTCTGCAACACTTTGGCTATATGATTTTTATTTTCTTTCTTCTGTAAACTGATCTTTTCATTTGACATATATTGCACAACCTCCAAATCTGCTGTTTTCCCTTAGTTTCATAAAGAAATCACTGGATATTTTTTGTCACCCTCCCAGCAGTGGACAGGCCCCAACACATGCAGAGACCCTTTGACAGCAGCCAGAAAACATCTCTCACACTCTCAGCCCCCACAATCTGCTTCTCTCAGAGCTGTTCCTAGACTAAGACCAGCCTTAAAACATCAGATTTTCTCCTTTTCCATAGCAGAAAAGCTTGGCCCAGAAAGAATTTCTTCTATATTTTGTTTAGTACATGTGATGAGTAATCTCAAGTCTAAGAGGAAAGAATTGTCAGCAAAGCACCCTGCTTGCATATTACACGTCACAGTGATGTCAGCCACACATTTGCCCTTCTCTAAGTCCCTATTCAGTGCCCTCAGTGATGCAAAGCCAGGTGAACAGCAATAGTACTTGGGGGCAGCAACCAAAAGGCAAAGGTAAGTGCAGCATTTTATTGCTGTCTGAGTATCGTTCCAGAGATCATCTAAAAGTAGGTCTGGCAGAGCCAAACATACTGAAAAGCTTTTACATCCTTGAGGTCTCACGTCCTGCACAATTAAAGATTCCTTATATTACCCAGAGGATGTGGTTCCATACACCAACAGGTACCAATCTTGGCAGCTAAGTATGTAACAACAATCTTGATTCCCATACACATGAACTCCTCAAACTCCTTTGGTAAGATAGAGCCTGATAACATACTTACCTGTGTTCAGAATGCCTACCATAAAGCCCATGAAGATCCCCTGCAGCATCTTGTCATGTTCCACAGCTGTTCCACACTGTTCTCCAGTGCAGGGCCATTGTCACTTAAGGATATGTTAAACATACCAATAAAGGGCAAACATACCTTCCCAGAGGTGGCACAAGTCATCCTGCAACAGGGGTCCTGATCTGTCTGCCATGCCTTCAGCAATAATTGGGGGAAAAAAATACTAAGAAGCAAAGCCAGGGAGATCGTAGTTTTCAAGCTTCTCTCTTCCAGCAAGGCCATTTAAGATCTAAAAGAGAGCCAAAAAAAAAATAAATAAAGAAAGAAAGATCTATTAATGATAACAAGATCCATGCTGGTCATTTCTTGTTCTACACTAAGGACTATGCTTTGAACATTCTTTCTGAAGACACCAAGCTAAATCATCAAGACTACTAAAGAGGGCAGCCAGCTCTGATTTGCAACACAGCAGCTGCCTAATGCCTCTCAACACCCCTCTAGCTGAAGCTGGAAGGTCAGCTGCAGTTTAAAAAGAGGATGCAGGTATTGTGCTATGTTTTTTGGGAAATGCAGTAAATTAGGTTCAGAAGCTGTGGAATCCTAACTCCTCCTGACTAGAGGATATGAGCATTAAACATGCCTACCTCTCACTCTATAAAAATAGCACCTCCAGGAGCAAAAGGCCTTCTCATGTGCTGATCTGGTTCTGGTAAGAGTGTCATCTGTTCATAAATATTCCTTGGAGATTTGCTATGCAACCACTGATCTGAACCAAATCCGTTTGGACTACAGAATTTTCATCACAGTATCACAAACTGGTGTTGCAATAGAGACAGAGCCAAAAGAAAGAGGATTTATTATTCTATTGAAAGACCTCACTTGGCCAAAGCTGAACCAAAACCATCACATATTGATACTTCTGTAAGATCATAAACTCAAATGAACACCAGCTGAAGAAAAGGACACGGGGTAATGCCAGATGACAAAAAGATATAGTCATTGTATTCATCAACACCAACAGCAGTCCACCACTCCTCCCCTTACTTTTTGCTGAACTAGTCAAGAAGGATTGTTCTAAAGATAATAAGAATGTGTTAAAAGCATGTGTCTTGGTGGCAGCTCTGAACAGGGAAACTCAGAAGCTTACAGTTGAGAAGATGATGATAGAATAAAAACCCCCCAAAAGCTTGCTAGAAAGGACTAAAGAGCAGTGTGAAAAAAAGAACATACAATCTCCTGTGTGGTAGGGAAAAAAATGTAGATTATAGCTTAAAAAGCAGAACAAGTTTGACAGTAAAAACATCCTGCATTATTCAGACTTGTGGAAGAGTGTGTGAACAGAAGTGATGACAAAAGCTACAAAACTCAATATGATCACTTGAGGGGGGGAGATTTTTCAAGGCAAACACACTGCTTTACAGCAAAAGAGTCTCAAAACATTTGAAATAAACATTGAAATTTTACACATCGAGTTACAAGCTTGTTTATAGGCTTCACATGGTCTTGTTTCTTTGTAATATGAAGAAGTCAGACAGCTGCATTGTACACACAGCATTTGCAAGTGACAGTGGCATTTTTAAAAGAGAAATCTGTTCAACAATTTGGTACTTGGGTCGCTGTTTTGAAACAAAAGCATTCATATTGATCTCAGTTAGGAGCGGGTAAAGAAAAATAAGAATCATACCTAAGGTTCTGAGGATAGAGCTATTAAAAAAGCAATGCCTTTTTACTGTTGTTTTCGAAATTACCACTGGTCGAGTTATTTATCTTTATCAATTATTATAAGCATCTGCTTATGCACTGCAAATTCTGGACACCACAAAAATGTTGTTTGTTCATTTTTATTCTAAGCATCCAAACAAGTTACAGTCAAAAATAACAGGTAAAATAAATTCAAATTAACTAAAAAGCTGAAATTTTCACGGTTGAAAGGTTTAGGCTTTTTGCATTAAATCATCATCAGTTTGACTTCTCCTGGTTTCAAGCAACTTCCCAAATGAAAACATTGCATCAGCCTAATTTAAAGCCCCTCTCACTCTTAGTCATCCCTCATCCCAGGAAGCATGTGCATCTTGGGGGCAAAGCAAGGGTGTTAGGAAGCAGCAGAGGGACTCAAAAACACTCCCGCACTTGGTTTTTCCCTGCTGTGCTTCCCACACAGCTACTTGTACCACAAATTCAGGATAAAGTGGGGAGCAAAAGTACATCCCTTGAGGGAAGAGTCTAATGCAGCTTGCTCTTGGGAAAGCCACTCTAAAATTCAACCCTGAAGCATCCCCATACATTTGTCACACCCTATCCTTGCAGCCCTCAAAATTAAAAGATTAAGAAACTTGAAGTCTGATCCAAAGCCCACTGGAAGGGCTCATCAAGGCTCCACACCAACTTGAAAAAAACAAAATGCTTTTATTCAGACTGAGCAGCTTAGTGATGTTTTCCTATATTTTCTTTCAAGCCTCATTAAAGCCACAGGTGTGGAGAAAACTGTTACTAAAGCAGTAATGAAAATATGAAAGTCTGCTTCACCTATGGGCCTGGGATAAGGGGGTTTTGTTTGCTTTTTTAACCTAAATATTTGTTTTGGAAGCACTAGAAATACAGAGAAAGACGTGAAAAGGAGGATTACCTCATTGCTGTCATGATCTCACTTTTTATCAGAGCAACTTAGTCTTCTGCAAGGCCTAGGGGCACTTGGGAGAAAACTGAAATACTTCAGTTAAGAATAAGTAGGTTAAAAAATCAAACTACAAATGAATTGTCTGTAGCTGGTATGACTTCTTACAAAGCTCATTTCACATCTGAATCTTCAAATGAGTCTGCCCTTCATTTGCAACATAAACTGCTGTCTGAGCTCCAAACAGAAGGCTTTGGGATATTTTGGCTTGCATCACAGCAGTTCTTTCAACCTTAAGCTGCAAAAATACTTTCTTGCAACCTGTGGTGACTCCTGAATCTGCCCTCCCTCTGAAGTACCTGGTGTTTAGTTGAAACACTCTCAGAGAACCTCTGGCAGAAAAGAGCACATTTTCCCAAAACCACAGAGGGGTCTTCTCAGGGAAAGCCCCACTTCCAAAGCCACCACAGACATTTTGGAAGTTGCTCAAGCTGAATGCTGATAGACCCTGTTTTTATTTGTATTTTAATGAAAATCTATTGTCTGCCAAGACAGCCTTCTCATTCTGACCCACACCTCTATTGGTGATCTCCAGTGGACAAAATCTCCTCCCACCCTCTTGACAAAGATGTTCTGTGTTACACTAGAAGAGTGTTACCATTTGTTAGGAACAAAAGTCAGACACTCTGCTGTGTAGCAGCAAAGGAATGCTGAAAAGGGTTGAGAAGTTCAAAATACATCAATGTTATTTCCCTTGCAGGTGATGGAAATAAAGAGCTTTCTGTGACTTGGTTTAATGTCATGTCAGCCATGCAAATCTCTCAATAACAGAAGCCAAAGAGAATTTTCTAAGTGCACTAATCAAAAACCCATCAAGGCTCATATAAAGATTAACTTCAGTAAGCTTTGATCCCACCATAGATAAATATGCAGAGGTTGCAAAAAAATGTAGACAAACCTTAGTGCAGGCTGGATCTATTAGGACAAACCTGTGAACCCTGGCATTTTGCAGGATTTCTTCCTTTTGCAGAATTCCTAACCCTTTTTCAGGATTAGGCTTTTCTCTTAAGGAAGATCTTCATACAGTACCATATGGCAGAGCCCCGAGTGTTTCACTAAGTGTTTTACAATCACCTGAGACACTGCTTTGCATCACAGAAAAGGAAATGAAGGTTCAGTCCTTTATATAGCTTCACAGAAGAGTGAGCAGAAGGAGTTATTTGCTGAAACAGGGTCAGATTTATACTAGTGCAACTTCCACCATTCCCTGACTTCCTCTGTGTGGTCATCAACAGAATCTTGCAATTAAACAGGGTGGAGCAATATACAATAAAACAAAAAAAAGTGCATTTTGTCAGCTTTGATAATTTCTGGAAGATTTAAAGTTACCTGGACACAAGACTCACTTTTACAATTACTCCTGTAGAGCCTTACCCTGGTTTTCCTCCTGAGATGACATGCTTAAACATTTGTACTATTAGTCTGAGTACTCAAGATAGATCAGGGAAGAAAGGTTAAGAAGATTATATACTCTAAATTGACGTTTTGTTCCTTCACCAATATTAGCTTGGTTCCCCAAGACTGTTTTATTTTTCCTATACAGTGACCAAGCAGACAGTAGAGCTGTTCGTAGACAGATTTGTGAGGTCTTTTTGTTCAATACATCTCCCATCACACAGACTGGAGCACTACTGAAGTGTAGCATTTGAGGGAAGTAGATTGTAGAGCTCCAGGGCCAGATTTACCATTATTTTGGCACCTGGATCTTTCTCCAAAGAAGGCCCAAAGTGGTTAACAACAGCGAAAAATTCATTCTCAGCATTCATCCCAAAAGAATAAGGATTGGCTAGCTCCTCACAGAGTAACTTCTGTAGTCAAACGAGAAGGATTTTTTTGTTGTTTTGATCTCTAAATATACTGATAGAAAAGCAAATATTTTTAACAAAAGACCAGTTTTCTACTCCTGATGTTCAATAGTCACTCATACCACTGAACACATATCTGTCTGCAAATACATAATAAAATCACAGAAAACATATTTAAACATCTCTTTTGGAAGAAGAAAGGTATAACTTCATAATAATTTTTGATTTCCACTGAAACCAGTGAGGTTTTGCTAATTGTTTCAGTGAAAGGGAAAATTCTCCCCTCCAGCAGAGGATTCTGATCACAACTTTTCTTTACAACCTCCCCCTTTCCCTGAAGAAATACTCATCTACTGGCAATGCTGTAAATGCAACTTTTGCATTTATAACAAGAAAATGTACAAAACAATAGCAGAATATTGTTTTTTGGCAAAAGATATTATTTCACCAGGGAGAAAGTTTTGGCTCAATTGTAGAAAACAGTCTGTTGTTTGGCTTTTGGGATCTGCAACTTCTTTGTGGAAATGCAAACCTGGGATACCTGCCTAGAATGGGCCTAAGAAATATTTACCTTACCAATAAAAACAGAGGCCCACTTAAATATTTCCCCTAAAGGGCAGGTATTCATCTAATCACATCTGGAATCCTTTGCAGCTTGGTTCCTGCAGCTAATGCTACTCTGTCATGATCTGATGGTTTAATCCCAGTTATTAAACTGCTTATTCTAGTTAATAATAAAAAAAAAAATGTGGACAAATGCCTGCCTGTCAGTGCCCCAACCTCAGAGCAAACACTGTGAAGGGGGCCCCCTGCTTTCTCTAAGCAAACAGGGAATACCGTTTGGAATTCAGAGTTTCAAAGAAAAACTGCCAGATCTAATGAAAATATTGGCAAATTTAACAGGCTGATGGGTTTTTTTTTAATCCCCAGACAACAAAAACACAACAACAAAACACAAAACCCCCAGCTTTTGCAAAACTAGCTTTCCCTTCTACATACAAAGAAGTTCTTTTCCATGGTCTCGGCAGACAGAATATAACACATACATAATGCATACATAATGTCTGAGCCAGCTGTGATATACTTTCACTCAAAATGTTTTTAGCAAATCTCAGTTTGTTAACAGATGCGCCAATTTCTACATGATTTTACAGGGGAAAAAACTCACCACAATTGCAAGCCTTCATTTCCCAATGTTTCATTAAAACCAAATATTTTTAGATCCAAATGATAAAACTCTGCCAGCAGCCTCCACTGACTAATAAACCATTTTCTGTTGAAAACACAATATTGATGTGAAAATCGCCAACTAGTGCTGGGTGTTTTTTAATATATTTACATAGATATAAATAAAACAGACATACCAGATAGACAGCACCACATGTGAAAACAAACAGAACTCAGTTTAGCAAGAGGTTTCCATTTCCATCAGTGCAAACCTGATCCTCATACACACATCTCACAATATGGGACTGGATGGATTTACCCAAATGCAACTGCACAGCCCAGAAGTAATCATAGGATCAAAGAATGGTTTGAGTTGGAAGAGACCTTAAA
>VZTY01013916.1:341689-401214 GCA_013400935.1 Turnix velox
CTAGTTCCCTATTAAAAGGTTCTACCCCTGCTTTTCTGTAGGCCCCCTTCAGGTACTGAGTAGTTACTATGAAGTTCCCCCTGAGCCTTCTCTTCTCCAGGCTGAACAGCCCCAACTCCTTCAGCCTGTCCTCATAAGGGAGGTGCTCCAGCCCTCTGATCATCTTCGTGGCCCCCCTCTGGACCTGCCCCAACAGCTCAATGTCCTTTTTATGTTGAGGGCTCCAGAACTGTACTGCATTTTAAATAGCACTTTAAATCTACAACAATTAGATTTCTATTACTGCACAGTACCAAGCTTTACTGGGGAACACTCTTTTCAGTATTTCTCTTATATTCTCCCTATATTAACTTCTTTTCAGACTTAGCAAGTTCAATAATGAATTTTTTATTTTTTAATATAGAATTCTTATTTCAGACTTCAAGGCTGAGGCCATCACTTCATTATATGCTACCATCTTTCACATGCTTTCACCGCCTTGTAATTTGTTCCTCCAGTTGATCTGTTGCAAAGAGGCACAGAAAAGACTAAGGTACTTCCTAGAAGGAAGAAAGCTTCCACTACAGCTAGGATGCTCCACTCCTGAGTAACTGACAGTAGCTCAGGTCTACAGCTCCCTCATTGTGCCAGACACTTCAGACTCAAGATGTGGAAATTACTGAGTCAAAGCACTGCTGTGAAACACACACACACAGGGGTTTCTATTCAATGTAGGACATTTTCTTCTCAGTAAAAACTGTTAACTTTCCACCTGCTGCACTATTAATGATTGTTTCTAGATTTTAGACAAGTGCATCTTAAGACAAGCTCTAAGACATTGTACTTAAGATGTACTGAAGGGCTTTGGTTTTATTAATTCTAAAGGAGTACTGCTGGATTTTAAATTACTCTGCAACTACTGTCACAATGATTGCAAGAGATTATCTGTTGATAGATGAGACTCTTCCCCTTAATCTCAAATGCAAATTTAATTGTATGTCCCACACTGAAATCCATCTCAGGGACCTGGAGCCTCCTCTTAGAAAAAGGTAATGTCAACTTTTTGGCTGTTTCTCCCTGTAACTTCAGTACTTGCAAGAGGAACGTACCCTCTTAGAAGGATTGGTGACTAATTTTCTTGGCCTCTAACCAGTCAGCAGAGAAGCTTCTACAATATCTGGAGTCCAACACAACACATCAGTGCCACTGCTGTTAAAAGGACTGAGGAAAGTCAAAGCAATAACAGATTTTAACAGTTTTTATCCTCAGCTGACTGGAAGAAGATGAATACCAAGGAAATATTGTGCCAACTGAGCATTTCCATCCTAAAGGGTGATCCTCTTTCTGCTGTGGAATGCATTCTCCACCTTCATCCCAGCCAGAGGACTCAGGTCGCCTTGGCTCCATTTGTTTTACTGGGGTAGTTTCCTGCCATTTTAGCACGAGCACCCAAGCTTAAGCAAGAGAAACAGCAGGAACACATGGCCAGGAAGTATCAGCAGGCTATTAGATCAGCTCATCCATCTTGTGGTACCTCATCTGTAACTGCCTAAATTAGAAATACAGCCTCCTTAGTCCTGTACATAATCAGGAGAGAAAAAGGCTCAGACACAGCATGTTTCAAAATGCCTAGGGTTAGTCCTTTCACAGTAGGTTTCAGCATGGAAGCTTCAGCCTTCCCCAGAAGAAGCCAGCAGAGATTAACCTCTAAATTTAGGAGCACAGATCAAAACAGAATGATTAGTCCCTAAAGAAAACAATTCTTGAGGTGAATCATCCACAGCTACTGAGACTTATCTAAAGCAGGCAAAATGAAATCAATGCCTAAAAAAAGCACATCAGGGAACCTCAGGGCAGGAATGACAAAGGCATCCATAAGCTTCACACAGAGTAGTGACACCCTGGCAGCCACCTGGCAGGAGAGGACTTGAGTCCCTCAAACCTGCTAATACCTGTTTCCAGCAGCATTTACTCACAGAGGCAGCCTCTGCTCCAGGGGCTACATGTGTTGCCTCAACTCCAATGAGGCCAGGAAGTCAGAATTTGAATTCAAAGTGCATTTTCAGGTTGCACATCAGACTGCCTGCTGTTTGAGCAAGTCACAAAAGGGGAAAGTATGGATTAGTCTGAGACTAACACAGACACAGTTGCCAGGCCTTTCAGCCAGATTAGTTCTCCTTTATTTGTTGCTGTTAATGAAGAAGGAGTCATTTTACCACCTCTGAAGGATGTGGTAACAGATCAGAAGAACTCCAGCCATTGATCAAGAAGGTGGATATTAATGGTTTAGGTTTGGGTTGTTTTTTTTTTCTTTCTGCTCATCTCAGCAATGCACTACAGGCCACAGAAGAATCACCAGGTTTGAAACCACCAAATTAAAGTCTAATTCAACATGTGAAAGTCCTTGACCTTGGTCTGAATCTCAGCCATTTCAGCCAATAGCAAAGCTCCTGCTGGGGGTGGTGATCTGTGTTAACAATGCTCAATCGTTTTTGGCAGTTGCCACCCAAGCACACTGCTTACATCAGGAGAGGACCAAATGCTGCCACACAGTCCAAGGCACACTTTGAGACATGGTACGTATCACCACAAGTTATGTTTTATTTACTCTTCTAGGAAGAAATACAAAAAGTCAGGGTATGGTAGAAGTGGTTTACCTTCAAGCCTGAGGTGAGCATCCCACAAGTGACCTTTGCTGAGTAATACTGACATCATGCAAAAGGACTTTCTAAAAAAACTTTTACACTACACTGTATTACTATTAGTACTGTGTGTTCAAAACCAGTGGCAGCTAATTGACAGATGCACAGAGGTTCAGAATTTCAGAAGCAGACCTAAAAAAGGCAGATTAATGAGCAGATGATGGTGAGGTAGTAAAGTTGCACAATAAACGAAACTTAACAGATGGCTCTGCAACTATAAAAATCTCCACGTTCCTAGATTAGACAGACAGAAAGGACACTTGCTTTATTTTTTCTGAATTATTTCTGCCTTTTCCATATGACTCTGGCAGTATTGGTGCCATCTTCTTTTTAAATGGTACAACTTTCCAAATTTATTTTCCCTTCTGTTTTAGGCATAATGGATCTCATCAGACAAACTTTCTACTCTATCAACATAAAGGAAAACATTAGGGTGCATGTTTAGAGCTGCATATGCACGACCCCATGTTTCCTAGGAAACGAGTGACTGCTCATCTCTGCACTGAAAGAAACTGATGCATCAGTTTTGGCTTCCTACAGGCATTAGTGTTTTGATTATGGATGGAAACTCCAACACTCCCCCAGCATACTATCATTTCTGATGCTCATAGATCTGCTTCTGCACCCTATCAGCATTTGAGAAGCTAGCAAGACTGCATTGCTCATTAAAGAGAAACTCTGATTAGGTGGCAGCAGTGCAGACCTGAGGACAGACAGTCAGAGACACCATTGGTGTTCTCTGCCCAGGGAGCCAGCAGAGCCATATGCATCCCTGGGTGCTCATGTGCAGCCATCTGGGGAGGAAGGAAATCAGTGCCTCCCACTGCAGCACCTTCTGTTGGCTGCAGAGCAGAACAGGAGTCAGAAAGCAGCAATTCTGGCTTTGGATTATCTTTGACTGACCAACTTCAAGTTTGCAGAGAGTCACTCTCACACAAACTGATGCTCCCCCAGGTATTCTGTACAAAAAAGTCTGGATTTCTCTCTTCCTCTTTCATTACCTCCAGGAACGCCCTGGCTTTGTGAGATTTTTTTTTTCTTAAAGTAACTGATGTAATTCAAGAATATTTTACTATAGACAATTCCTATATTGATTTAGCACTGCATCCCTGAAATATAACACTTAATAGCTGAGTTACTGCCGTGTTAAGCTAAATGCTTGTGACAACTTGACCCACAATGCCAATACTACAGTAAATAGAACTCCAGCTGATTCCCCAAGAAGGGCTATTAAGGAATACATAGGCACCTTTTAGATGTTCTGCAATCTCAGTCTGTCAGTAGCACATAGATTAGAACTCAGCTATCAAAATCTAAATTTTCAGAAAACTCCCTGTCATCTGGAAGATAGTCACGTCCCCTGACGCCTATTAATTGCAATGAAAATTTCCTCATTATTCAAAGTGTCGATTATATGAACTTATTCAATGTCTCCCCTGACATTTGGATAATCGAGGTTGTATTGCATATGGGCCATTCTTGCAAATCTTTGAAGACAATTGACTACCCTCACGAGTAAAGGTTCACAAGATCAAGCCATATTACACACATGAACAACATTCATCAAACGTAACTTCAAAATAATTTGTTGTATGTGATCAAGTGTTAGTATCAATAAATGGACATCATGGTAATAAAGCCTGAGTGTATAGCACAGGTCTTTGCTAATATAGCATTACTAATACTTGATATTGATTAGACAGCTAATCTGAGACCTCTTAAGCAACTCAACTGCTTTTCAGAATGACAGTGTAAGCTTCACAAAAGGCAACATGATAGTATGAAATTTTCTACTACTACTTCTTCCCTTAAGCTCTTTTCCATGAGCTGGTCCAGAAAACAGAGAGGAGGGAAAAATCACCAGAGTTGGGTTGATGGCTGTACCCCATCTGAAAGGTCCATTCCAACCTAGGAGATTATTATTATTATTAAATTAATTTCCAGCACAAAAATAAAACAATCTTTGGAAGCTCCAGAGATTAACACAGTCAAAGTAAGCTATGTGGTCCCTTCTGCCCAAAGCTGAGAAGAGAGGAAAGGGGTGAAGGGGGTAGAGAAATTTTTGCATGCAGTGTCAACAGAAGAGACAGAACTTACACTTAACTGTTAGTGGCAACATCACTGCTTTTTTAACAAGCAGCTGTCTGTGGAAGGATAGATGCTTACTTCTGCTGCAACTTGGACCTAAGCCAACTTCCGTCCAAATTCTACATATGGCAACTAATTTCTTTCCTATCATTTCTCCTAATAGGTAAGGCATTCCAGATCATTTCTTTTCTCTATGTGCTCATTATTATACTCTGCCCTCAGAGCACTACGGAACACCATAAATATACTTCACAAAAACTTTTGCATCTCGTGTGTCTAAGAAATAATACATTATTTTGCAGAGTACCAATTTGTTTGTTCTTAATTGGGCAACAGAAGAAAGTCCTGAACCTACAAGTACTTTTCTTCACAACTAACAACTCCCACAGCATCAACACTCTTTACAGAGCTATAAACACTAGCCAGCCTTCACTCTGTAACACCCCTTCAAGTTTACCTTCCTGCTTTCACTTCTTTGGCTATACAGCACAAGTACCACAGTGTAAGGCCATGGAGAAAAGATGCTTTTATTCATGTCCTACAAGCCTTCTAAGTTTGGCTCTAACCCTCCTTGGATCTCACATCACATTCTGTCAGGCAGAAATCTCTTGAGGAAGTTCACATCTGAACACAGGTATTAATAAATACAACTCGAAAACACCTTATGTTTGTAATGAATATTGCACATGGACCTATAGGTATTGTGTCAGGCACATAACAGATGCAAAGGCTAGCATTCTCTGCTGATAAAGACATAAATAAATATTAGGGACAGAGATATTTTATCATTCTCCTAGATTTTTTCATCCCATGTACATTTTTGGTCAGAAAATATAACTGGCCCACACTACATATGAGCTAAAAGGCAGAATTATATGACCTGCAACAACCACACTGAAGGATGCAGAGAAGCAAGCATTGTTGGGGTTAATCTTGAAAAAACAATCTATAGCAAGTCCTCAAATGCTGCTATTTTCCATCTGCCGCAAGCCCATAAAATTTTCAAGAGGCATCTTTTCAACTTAATAATATTATTTGCTAAATGCACGTTACTGGCAATGCCCATCTAGGGATAAGTCTAAACCACGACACTCCAATATGATAATTTATTCCAGAAGCAAAGAAAAAAGAAAGAAATTGCACTCTGTTCTCTAAGCATTATACACTTTGCTTTAGGGCATAAACCATAGATTCAGCTCCCAACCAGGAGCCTGTGCAGTATCTATACTCTGGAGAATAAATGGGGTGGTATTCTGCCCTCTGCTTTGGGCACATCCTCTGCTGGAAGGGGCTGAAGTCAAGGGAACAGGGGGATAGGAAATCCAGATTCAAAGCAAAAACATATCCCTAACTGACAGGGAGGGATTCAGAGCATGCCAACATACACCTCTCAAGTCACTTCATTCCCCAAGTACAACCTTTGCGACAGTAAGGGGGTAAATCATACCAAAAAGAGACTCATTTATCAGTGCACAAGATGTGAAGGTCCTCCACTCCAGCATGTCCTGACCCCAGAAGACTTGCACAGGCAAAGAAGGCCTCCCCCCCAAACCACTCCCAGGAAATACAGCCTGTCTTCAGTAGGACATCTCCACACTGGAAAGAAACTCCTGTGGTTTTACTAAATGCCACCTTGCACCAAAAGAGCTGTGTGTTTGTTCCTCAACAGGCTTCACTTAGAATTCTTCTGTAACGTACAGAGAAGCCTGTGTTCCCCATACAATCAGGGGTGGCAGGCATTGGTTTGTTTTCTGACCAGATGTCCTGAGGGAAATGAGAAAACCTATTCCCACTACACTTTTCTGCAAGGAAAAAAAGCACAGTACGATTGTATGGGTTCAGAGAAAAGCATTTGATTACAACAGTCAGTATTAGAACCTGCTCAGGGCTCAGCTACTGTTTCTGCTTTGCTTTCTTTGTTCATCATTACTTCACTTTCTAGCCAGAAGGATCAGAGAAATGCACTGCAGCCTCATCCTCTCTCATGTCTCTTGACAGTGGTACACATGAAGTCCACCTGTCAGCATCCAAAAGACAATACTTGCTTTGCACACTACTAACAGGTAACTCATTCAGGGTACAATGCAAAGTAAGGATTTACACAACCCATAGTCAAGCCAGATGGAAAGATATGGCAAGACACAAGCCCATCTGCCCAAACCCTTGCTGAGAACACAGTGACCAACATCCTGTATTAAACTTGCTCCGTATCTGCAGCATCAAAATTTTCAGCCTGAACATCCATCCAAGATCAGATGAACTCATAACTACTAGACAATTAATAAATGAGGTAAGATCTTTGGGAAGAACACTAGATTGCTCCATTAAGATTATTGCAGCTGCATAACGTTTATAAAGGCATATCACTTTGCTAATGGGACCATCACTTCCAGAAGATTCCTTCACTCTCATATACACTTTATATCAATGCAGACATTTTAAGTTCATTTATTAGATCATACAGTGCCAGATATCTTGCTGCAAAGCTTCTTTTGCCTCTATACTTTGCAACGGAATCCCTAATTGCATTTTGACATCTGTTCACATTCATAACTGGCATGTGAACAGTATTTCCTGCCCAAACTGATCTATTCCTTTGTATTTTGGAAAATCCTTAAACTAGTCTGATTCTGAGTTAATTTCTCCATGAAGGAGAACTGCCCTTTGCTCAATTTTCAGACAGAGTGGCTCCCACCATCCCCCAGTCTTTCCCTCCCCCCTTCCCTCAATGCAATTTAGGTCACTTGAATACAGACATCTCCAAGCCATGGGTGCAACCAGGGCTTGGCACATAAGTGACCTACAAAGAGGTCTGGTGGGGAACTGAGCTGAAAATCTGAATCTTAAAGGATTTAAAGAAACATCATCTAATAACCATCACCCTTTCTTCAGGCTCCAGAATGATCACATTAAAAGAAGCCAAAGTGCACAGCTTCTTGGCTGCATACATAAGCTGTGGCTTTATTAATTCATGACTGCACAATAGCAGGATAGTAAATAACACACTAAACTAACATGCAGTTGAAGAGGAAAGGATTTTCCTCTGCTCTAAAAAAAGCAACAAGGAGGTTCAAACACACAGAAGGAGACTGAGTTGACACCAATATTTCTGAAGCATAGATCCTTGCAGTGCACCCCATAAATGTTCACCTCCCATGAATTTCAAGCTTACAAGCAGACCTCTGAGGAACCTGGAGTAGAATATGATATATGCCATGGAAGTCTGCTGGCTGACACCTGAGTTGCAGATCAGCCTCCTGCACTTTCCTTGGCTATCAGGGTAAGTCACTGATCATTACTCCTCACCTCTGTGCTTAGACTCAATGTATAGTTCAGCAGAGATTGCCAACTGCACACAGTCCCATCTTTAAGCCTCCAGTAAGTACGTATGTACATGCAAACAAGCATTTTAGCTTCAAAACCAACTGATATGAGCTCTGGATAGTACAATTTCTTCAGAAAGGAGAGGTTCAACTGAACTGTCTTCCACTAAAAATAGGAAGAGAGAAACAATGAGATACACCCAGGCTTCAAGGGGCATGGGCTGAAGTGAAACACCAGGAAATAAGCCTTTTACACGTGACAGTAATGGAAGATAAATTTTCAGTTTCATGACTTGTAGCTCTTGAAAAAGGAGTGTTTTTTTTAAAAAAAGCAAAAGATGCTTTTATATCACTGCATAAAACACAGTGGTCAATGCAGCAAGACTAGAGTGCTACAGGGCACACAGAAACACAGGAAACATCAGAAGGATTGAAATCACAAGGAGTACTGATGTTGCAAAGAAAAAATTATTAAAAATCACATATACTGCATGAAAGTCTTCGGCATTTCTAATGTAACATCAGAAAGCCATGGAGTTCATACTGAAGACACTTTTGACACAGTTCAGATCCAAAAGTCAATGGCTAAGTATGAATCACGAACAACAAAATAATTCTGAGGCGTTTAAATAGAAAATAATTTACAGAACAATTCAATTCTAAGTATACAGGATGTAGAAAGGACCTCTGAGTCACTGAGTCTACTCCCCAACTACCTTGAATTGCAAAATTCAGGGAATCNGCAGGGACACCTCCCATTAGATCAGGCTGCTCAGTGCCTTGTCCAGCCAGGTCCTGAACACCTCCAGAGAGGGGGCATCCACAACCTCTCTGGGCAACCTGTTCCAGTGCTTCACCACCCTCACTGTAAAGAATTTCTTTCTTATGTCAAGTCTAAACCTACCCCCCTCCAATTTACATCCGTTGTTTCTAGTCCTCCCATCCAATATTATGTTAAAAATTCCTTCCCCTGCCTTTCTGTAGGACCCTCTCAGGTACTGATAAGTTACTATGAGGTCCCCTCTGAGCCTTCTCTTCTCCAGGCTGAACAACCCCAACTCCTTCAGCCTGTCCTCATAGGGCATTTGCTCCAGCCCTTTGACCATCTTCGTGGCCCAAATGCCTGACTGGCTTCTGCAGCTCCACCCTAATGATGAAGCAGTCCTACAGGTGAGCCCTAATGGCTCTCCTGGATAGTTGAAGGGCCTCTTCTTGGTTTTAGCATGAGGATACCTCAGACTTCCCCAGAGTTTCTTCTTTTTGCACAGGGCACATGTTGTGTACATTAAAAAAGGCCAAGCCCCATTCTTCTACTTGTTTACACTCTGGGCAACAACTGCCTTCAGACCAATCAATTAGACCTTTTCAAGTACTTAATAAAGATAACCCAACCAAGCCCTGACCTTGCTGTGCATAATTTTCATAGGTCTGAACTATATTTATATTTCAAGCTGGATTCCTCTGGCTCAGCTTTAACTTCCAGGCTGAGGTGCTTCTTTTCTAAACCTCACCGTCAGAGATGAGGAACAGACACCTGCAGAATATGGCTGAACACACTGCTGGCACAGCTGCCCTCAGAAGGAAGGGTCACCCTAAACATTAACAGAAAAGGCTGCCAAGAGGAAGCAGATTCCTGGTTTAAGTAGTTTGTGTAAGTGCTCAATTTGGATGTGAGATAAAGCCAGCCCATTGCTGCAAGGTACTTTTCAGGAAGTACAACCTTTTTCCTAAAACTGGCAAGCAACTAACCTCTGGCTGTGTTACCCATTAGAAAGCAGGATTTTTTTCACTAGAAAAACAAGCCATATCTCTCCATTCCTTGCCAAACAAAGCCTCTGAAAATTTGTTTCTCCCATTAAACAAGGGTGTTTCTCCACTCAGTAGCTGTCAGACCCTCTGGCCCTTTGCTACAGCAGTATTTTTTTCTCACTGTGTTGAGGACTGAGCAGATTGGTGAGGTAGAAGCCTATACAACATTATAAAATAATTACAGCAAAGAAAATAATTTGAATTATTTCTTTCTTACTCTGTACTCTATACATCAGCGAGCAGGTTTTCTTTAGCAGCAATAGCTTTTGCCACAACCCTAGGGGCAGGAACCTAAACCATGTGTACATAAAAAAGGTAACCTCAAGTTTCCTCCTGATAGCTCTGATGTGGAATACCACAGGCACATTTAGTCAATTGTCCTTCAAACGTCTTCTGTACATTTGGCTTTTTTCCCCTTTATGCTTGAGAAGACCTCAGAGGCTCAGCTCCAGGGAATGTAGTAGAGTTACACTCCTGTTCATTTCCTTTAGCTGAATTTATGTTGTAGGCTTCTGTGGGGAAATGTCATTTTGTTTCATGACCTTAGCTTCATGTGCAGTGGAAGCACTTGCACTAGCTCTCTTTCCTTCCTAGGAAACCTCATTTCTTTGGATGGCTATCACCCAAAATACCTGGCAGTGAATGCAGAGATCTAGGTAAATTGCAAAGTTAATTATGAACGGAGTAGTGATGATGTTTTCATCCTCCTCTTCATCATACTGTTTACTCTGGCAAGAAGTTCTGCACTGACAGCATGCCCTGGGAAGAAATCAGTCCACATCAGAGGAGTGAATCCAGGGACACGAGAATCCCCCACCATGCCATTTCATATGCATAACTCTGGAAGGTTTTCTCCTCGAGCTGAAAATCTCTGCATATGGAGAGCCCCTCTGCTGCTCTAGGAGACTTACCAAGAGAAACATACCATAAAAGCATGTTGCTGAGGTGAGTAGGTGTTAGTCCAAGCCTTGTAAGTTAAAAGCAACATCTCATAATCTCTGCTAAATGTAATGGGTAGTCGAAATAATGAAGCTAACCCAGGCGTAATGATTAATCTTAGTGTGAGTCGTGACCCTGGCAGCTGCATTCTGAACCAGCTGCAATCTATATAATGCATTCCCAGGAAGACCAGACAACAAGGAGCTGTATTAGCACACAGTGCAGATGGTATGAATGCGTGTACCAGCAGACTCAAGTCCAGCCAAGGAGAGCAAAGGTCTCCGTTTACTAATATCCTTAAAAGGATAGCAATTTGTCTAAGATATTTATTATGCTTATCATAATCAAAGAGCTTGATTTCTAGAATTAATCCTTTTATTGCTAACAAAAAATATTACCATGAAAAAAGGTTGCTTGAGTGGACGCAGGCCCTGGGCAATGCATAGGATTAGCCATTAGCAATACATTTTTCCCTCCACCTCCTCCTACACTATGTCAGGGTCACATAAAGTCAGAACACTAAATATAGGGCAACATCAGTGGAAAGCAGAGCAAGCTTAGCTGGCCACAATGGAAACACAACACAAGGCCCCCTTGCAAGGTAAACCCAACTAAACAACATGACTGGGCTAAAACAACAACAAGAGGCTCGTTAAAGAAACAGAGAGTATCTGTGCATTCTGGAGATCTGAATGGGTTATTGCAGAAAAGGCAACCAGGGCAGACAGATCAGGAGCTCTTGCAGTGTCCCTTGGGGAAGTTCCATAGGTGGGAAAGCATTTCATGGGTGGGTATTTGCTCAGGAAAGGCAATGCCCAATCCAAAGCAAGTAAATAAAAAAGTTCATCTAAATGGAAGGAATCTGGACTGCAAAGCTTCTTAATGTCTCCTGTCATGTACAGGAGAGAAGAAACCAGCTGCTTCAGCTGGGGAAAGATGTCCTTTCTCCTGAAGACCTCTGCCATTACTCAGCTCCTGACTTCTTGGATCTGTCACAGACTTTGAGCAGAGCCACTGCTACAGGCCCTCACTATTTTCTTTTTCCTTTCAGAGCTGTCAGTTCTAAAGGAGAACCTGGCAATAAGCAGGACTTTTCAAAGTTTATCCTCTGTCCATTTTCAATCATGTTCTGAATCATCTTTTCAACAGCCATTGCTTATTGAGAAGAGGAAGATGCACACATCCAGTAAGTTTTGCATTACTCAGTACCTGGAGTTCATACCGGTCAGATGGCTGATGGGACTAGGGAAGTAAAGATCTTTAAAAATTTGGAAGCAATGTGGCCAAAGGAGTAAGAAGAGTGTGACAGCATTAAAGTATTCAGCCTGCTTGCGCAGAGCAGCAGCTTGACGTGCTAGTACATGCCTGTAAACTGAACAGAGCAGGAGCATTAGGTTTCATTTCAGATCTTAATGGTTGATAATAATAAGTTCCTTTTGATCCCATCTTTAGCTTCACTTTAAAATACAGTTTGAAAGGTACTTGACACATAGTTTCAAACTAAAACCCAGCTCCAGATTTCAAATCCATTCTATCATTTCCTCCCAAGTTGCCTATCACTGCAGCTGCTGAATGCCAGCCACCCTCATATTGGGAGGTTCAGGTCTACCGCTGACCTGCACTGCTGTTCAGAATCTGCATGGCAATTGAGTCCAACTGGGAATGGTGCCATAAAATTTCATTTGCTGAAGAGGCTTTTTTCTAAATTAAACTTGTTAGAAATAAGCTGATTCGCAGGAGCACAGTGCATTTTTCCAAAGCTCACTTCTGTGGATTTGAGCTCTACTCATATTGCTTGAAAAACACACACCCATCGATTAAGACCTGTCCCAAACCATGGTAGCTCTTCAGCAATGCTGCAGTGAGCAGCTGTCAATATAGGGTACATAGATCACCAAAATAAAGCATCTTCAACAGTCATCAAATACTGGAGACTGGAGATACTAGTTGAATGAGAAAATTAATGAAATGTCCTTGTCCCTGGAAGCTGGTTTTGACCCAGCTGGGGACAGGGCTTTCCTTGAGCTGGGCAGTAGACTGTGCAGGTAATGAACCTGCTGCTTTTCCACTTTTTCTTATGGAAAAAAAAAAAAAAAGCAGCAGTCAGTAACTTTGAAAAGTGAAAAGAGAGAAAAGAGAGAGAAAGCAAGTTATTTACACTGAATACTCAATACCTGAAGGGGGCTACAGAAAGGCAGGGGTAGGACTTTTTAACAGGATATGTGATGGCAGGACTAGGAGTAACAGATGTAAGTTGGAAGAGGGGAGATACAGGCTAGATCTAAGAAAGAAATTCTTTATGGTGAGGGTGGTGAGACACTGGAACAGGTTGCGCAGAAAGGTTGTGGATGACCCCTCCCTGGAGGTGTTTAAGGCCAGGCTGGATGAGGCATTGAGCAACCTGGTCTGGTGAGAGGTGTCCCCGCCAATGGCAGGGGGCTTGGCACTAGATGATCTTTAAGGCCCCTTCCAACCCAAACTATTCTATGATTCTGTGAATGTTCCTTACATTATTCTAGGCAACCATTTGGAGTCTCTCCATCCTTAGCCCACTGTAAAACAACTGCCAGCATTGTTTTATCTGCTGTATGTTCCCAGACAATTCTCAGAGGTATAATATATATCTGTCCTAGATGACAAATATTTGCTCTACCCCATTGTCCCCTAGGAACAGCTGTCCCAGAATCATCTGGACCCAAAGGTGGGACCTAGAGCAAAAGGGGAGGGATGTGGACAAGTGAGCTCAGCCTGAGTTATACTAGTTTAAATCTTCTACATTCCCACAGATTTTCTGGGGAGAGTGGGTCAGAGGCTCATCAAGCTACTGACTCCCCCATACAGCAAGCTCTTCACTGAGAAGCCAGCCATCAATCAGAATCCTTTCCTCCTACAGGTTTCAGTGACTTGCAAGGGGCCCTGGTCTTGGTTCTGGGCTCCACTTGAACAGAAACAACTCAGGTGGCTCCTAGAAAAGATGGCACAAATGAAGGTGCTGCATGAACCAGCACACATCTAAATGAGCTCAATGTTGTTCATTTGTAGCATGCTCGCTTCCCCCCCAATAATAGCATATTATTATTCACCTACAGTAACATCTGTTCCTTTGCCACAGTCTCACCAGTGTCAGAGCTGTGTTGGAGGAACTCCTATATCCCCTTCCAGGAAAATCTCCACTGAGGCACAGTATTATAATGTCCTGACCACTGAGAGTTGTATACACCAGATGGATACTACCAACCTGAGCACTTTAAGCACATACACCCTACAAATTAAGGCAATCAGTCAGCCTCAAAGAAGAGTGAGAAACAGCAGCACATTTTTATTTCTGCCAAAAAAATTCAGTTTCACAATAAAAGCTTCAATGGCAAACTTTCAAAAGACATTTTTTTTAAATTCCAAAGAGCAGTAATTCTTAGCTCTGTTTTCTTGCTTTGCTTTTATTTTATGCCACTGTTTTAAAATAGCAGAGGACAATCTTAAAATATTTTATTGAAATAACCTGCAAGATTTCAAACTGATTTTTTTTTCTGAATTTACTTTCTCCTTGAAATTATTACACTCTTCAGTAACGAGGGGTTAATGCACCCTTGGTACACTGAACAGGTGTTAAGATCCTCTGGGAATTACTCCTCATCCCAGAGAGATGCTGAATTGTCTGCCTGGAAGCCTGCAGCCTCCACCAGAGCAGAAGAGGGCAATCCAGAAAGGGTAAGTGAAGCAAAGGCACAAGTGATGCAGTCCTTATCCCAAGGGCTGGCCAGGAAAATGAACTCTATAACAGAGAGAACCCTCCACAAACAAGAGAATATACCTGCCTGTCTGCAATTCAAGGCCCCATCTAATAGAATTCAAGGTGGCAAAAGTTACTTCACAGAGACCACAGCAATGCATGACCAATTTGTCTCCATTATTTCACTCTTCCATCAGATCTGGGCACCAAAGGTGAGATAGCAGCAGTTTACCCAGTACACCCCTCAGTTTCTTCCTTCCTGGCTTTTAGCATCTCATCTGACAGCAAGCTGCCAGGGTTTAAACAATCTCAGAGGCACTCACAAACCATATCCTTTTTTGTTGTTCATTTTACAGAATTAAAAACATTAAACATTAATGTCTCTTGAGTTTCCTCTCCCCCTCAACCCCTCCCACCTCCCAAACTAAAATATGTTTCTGCGATTCCACATCAGAAGGAAACAATACTCTGTTGTGCCCGATACGTCGTGGGTGTGGGTGTTTTCAGGAACCACTTCTGAGAAGAAATCCCAGAGGTTATTGTAATCATTCCTTTCACTCCTGGGTACTCAAGCACAGGAATGCCTGCAATCAATTTACTCTTGCATCTGAGTATTAAACTCCTCGGGTATAAAAGTATCACAAGCACTTTCTATATTAATCTATGTAGCAATGTTCTAAAGAGCTTTTTATTATGCTGCAAAGGAATTACAAGGCAGAGCAAAAGCCACTAAAGCCTACTTGTGCACTACACCAAATACCAAAGCTGGCTCAGATCCTCAGCACACTCCAGCCAGTGTAAGGGAGCAACCCTGACTGCATTCACTGACACCTTTCAGGGCAGATTCAGGCACACATTCTCACAGCACAGCCCCATAAGCCTACCTTAATCTTAAAATAAGGAGGATTACAAAGCTACAAAAAAAAACATGACAGGAAATTAGAATACATTTAATGCAAAACATATGAAGAGAGGTCCTGATTGCTTTCAAGCTCATCTTTCCCTCCCCCCCCATTTTCTATCAAAGACAAAGGTATCAGAATGAAGGGCTGCTCTACAGATAGCCCAGCAAGAAGATTTAATCCTAGGGTTCTAATCTTTGGAATATTCCAATTATCCCAATATTTACTACTCAGTATTGAACGTACTATTTAATACCTGTACTTAGGGGAAATGGCTGTGTAGCATGTGGAACTTGAAATTACCACTTCACCTGTAAACTTGCTTTAAAGAACCCATACCAATCCCCCCACAATATCCAGCCACCTTCATCCAAGAGAGAAGGCTTCTCAGCCATTCGAAGCTACTCTGCTCCCAGATACACACAGGATTTTTCACCTCCTCAGTCAGCACTGTTGGATGTAAGAGGACAGTGCACAGGCAAATATTTCACAGGTGCATTTAAGGATTTTCACTCTGTTTAACTTTTCTATGGAGAACCTAACAGCAGGATGTGATGCCTTAATCATTATCTTTTCAATAGTATTTTAAAAGGTTGGGAATTAAGTCATTCAGTTCCACGAATGGATCAGAAACTCATTTTCTATTTGTGTGCTGAGCTGTGCCGATTGCGAGGACAAAAGTCCTGTCACAATATTTCCCCTTCCCGGCTGGATACAGACAATCCTTCTGGCACACCAACATTCCTACTTCAAATGTTAAATTCTTTATTTGCTCCAAGTGCCTTCTCCCTGACTTAGTTCGAAAGAATGACTCAGGCACCAATTGTAAAATTAATTTGGATGCACACACTGAAATAAAACAACTGCTCAAAAAACATATTTACAAACCTGACTGAAACAAAATCATTTCAATGTTTGAATGATTATACTCAAAAATCCCCTAAAGCAGTGAAAAATGTACATTCTCTCTGCTCACTGCAACTTGTGGTAACTTGTGCAGGCTGGATTTAATCCAAATATCTTGCAGGGAGATTCCTTAGCTCTGCATTAATCCTTCACATCAACTCTAATCCTCTAAGTAAACTGTTTGCATTATGTGAGTTTTCATCGTAAATGACAAGGAATTTTAGGTCAGAGATAACACAAAACACAACAATGTAAGAAAGGAATAAATAAAGAGAAGCTATTCAGGGGCTGACAGCATGGGATAAGTAAGCAATATGACCCATAGGGCAAAAATAAGAACAAGAATGAACAGGGGATATAGGTTGCAGGTTTTGTGAAAGGTAATATTGGTTGGGAAGAGCCGTAAAAGCGAGCCACACAGTAAGTAAATGCAGCTGGAACTGGAGTTTTATGAGAGTGATGGATTCCCAGGGCAGAAAAACAAACAGCTCTAAACACAAAAACTGTAAAAAAACACAGGACAGTTCAGTCTCAGCTCTGCTGTAGGATGTCTGAGTGGATGGAAATGGCAACTGCTTTCCAGCCCCTGCTGACTAGAGTTCAGCAGGAGACAAAAAAAAGAGAGTAAGATAAAAAGAGGATAAAATCCTGCAGCCTCTGCAAACAGTGGCAACACTCACAAATGGCCATGGCAAACAGCTGGCAGCAACTACATACAGGTATAATCCAGCTCCACAGACTTTTCCTGCACATTATACAGCTTCCTATCTCAGATTAGATTCTGTTATTTTCTTTTTAGTCATTCTTTCTAACTAACCCACTTACGATAAAAATCCTGCATCGTAACAGACTTAGGAGCTCTTGTAAGACTTCAAAGGAGAACACGTCTTTTATCTGATAGCCTTTCAGTACTGAACTATTTTGGTATAATGACAATCTTTATCATGAAAATTTTATTGACAGCAATCATAGAAAAGTGAAGTTCTTCTAATCAGGCCATTTTCCAAGGTATTGTAAGGTAATTTATGTATAGTTTTAGGCTAAAACTCAAATAGCTCCCCACAAATCACCACCACAATGATGTTTATTAACTTCTGCATCAAAAGCAAACCTTCTGAATTTGCCAACTTAAAAACAACATGAATGAGAGAATAACACCAGCCCAGATGAAAATGCCTCAGTTCCTTTCACTTCAGTTTTCATTTTGACAAGTTTAAATTACTGAAGAGCACAGAAAGGACATCAGCACTTCTCAAATGTTTATGTTTATGCACCTGCACCTTAGAGAAGTTATGAGTACAACAGGGATTTTCCTGTTACCTTCTTTACTTTCATCATTAACACGTTTGCAAACACAGACATTTTGAAACTCAAATGGCAATGACAGTGCTTCCAGCTGCATGGTATCTCCTGGTTTTCTAAAGGCCATTGGGACAGACCTAAAGGTCAGACAGTGGGGTGTCCTTCAACAGTCACACAAGTCCCTGACCTTTTGGGCTCAGCTCTGCATGCTCTTAAGCTGCTGAATTCAGCCTCACAAAGTCAAGCCCTTAAGGGCTGTATTAACTAAGAGCAAGCAGAGGCACCAGAGAATGAAAATTGGAAAGGCCCCTACACACAAGTCACGCAATTCAGGAAGGACACCAACTCCATCGGTGGCACATCAGACATCTTTGGGTATGTTTCGTCTATTTGGAGAACTGTCTGCAGCTAATGTGAGGAAAAGTCACCAGTCTCCAGTAGAATTCTTTCCTTTTTGGCTTTGGGAGTCACTTCAGCACTCTCTGCTCATGTTTTGTGACATCCAGCAGCACAACCAGACTGGAAGAAGTAGAAAGCACTTGTACCTTTTCTTCTTTCCTCCTTTTTCTGATCAAGGAGCAGATGCTGACATAGTAGGGTATTCTCCTGTGAGCTGGGAGATGTAAGTTTAGTTCTTGACACCGAATTGCTCCCCCAGGCATCCCAGCCCCAGCTGGGGCACCCATCAACATTTTAAAACAGTACCCCATGTGTAGTTCACTCAATGCAGGACTACCAAGATCTGGCTCAACCTGATGGAAAGATCTCAAGAGCAACATCTGGATTGTATCTTACCCTCTCACTAGGTCCTTGGATAGAATGATGCTTCTGAGACACTCATCAGCCACTGCATATATCTCCAGCCTAGGGTTGTGTTTGAAGAGGCAGCACATTCTCCCTCCACTGGATCTGCTTCCTGAACCCTGTCCCCCTGTCTCCACTGCCCTGATGAACACAGGTTTTAGTTCAAGCATAAAGACAGAATCACTTCTTCATTTTTCCTTTTCTCCCATACACACATCAAGTGTCAAGAGGTAGCTGCTGCCTGGTGTTTTAGAACAGCGAAGTGCAAGGCTGGTGCTCAAAAGGATAGTTTTCCAAGCAAGATACCATGTCATGGGGGACACACACTGTCAAAGCACGCTGACCTACCAGAAGATTTCCTTCAGACTGGTTCAGAGACTGATGTGAAAGCAGAGTGGCTAAAATGGATTCCACATTAATTAATGTCTGGCCTTGAGCATTATTTGAACGGGGGTCTATTCATGCATAGTTTTATACATCTCTACTTTGTAAACTGAGCGCTTTTCAAAGAAAGCTCCAGAATCCTACAGAGCAGACTTTAGGGGGGCTTTGATCTTTCCAGAGTACCTATCTTGTGTGTCTGTAATTGCTCTAGTTTAACAAGGCTCCATAGCACTTCAAGAAAGAAAAGAAAAAAAAAAAATCCTTTTATTAAGGCTATAAACCTAAGTGACCACAGTGATAGTGTGTGCTATTATGGGCACTCTGTAAATCCCCTACAAAATGAATAAAAAAAAAACCCAACAACAAAACAAATCCCCAAAACAAAACATAAGAAGAATCTCCAAGATGAAATATTTATTAAACATGTTGCCAATGTCCCAGGTGGTATGAGGAAGCCTTGTGGTATGCTGAAAGGCTTGATCTTTCTAAGTATTATGAATGCTGATTTAAATGATTGGGTGAAAGCTGAGGAAGTTATGGCTGAAATTTTGGCTAAAGATGACAGCTCAGGGTTTCGAGTTGCACAAAGCAGTCTGAGGGATTAAGCCAACAAAACCCACTCAAAGATATCCCATTTCAAAAAGGGTAATCTTTGTATCAGTGATTCACACTCAGACAATGGTGAGGATTCCTCATTACTCTGACTTTGCCATATTAATCTTACTTTACAAATACATGCAGTGATTTATATCATGTTTAATTAACTGATTGAGGGCTCCTGTGGTAAAATGGCATCACATTAAGCTCTGTCCTTATGGCAAATGCGAATCACATCTTTAGCCTAGCAAGAACAAAATATCATGGGATTCACTGATGACAGGATGTAGGAATCGAAATAAGGTCCCTCCTGTTGTTTGAGAATCCAGTGAGGGTGGTTGCCATATGCTCATCATTTCCAAGGGAAAAAATGACAGGATAGAAGAAAGAACTGCTCTAGTTCTTCCAATATGTTCAAATCTCAGATGAAAATGATTGTACAGCAGTTCTGTACTGAGGCCAAGTTTTACATGAAAGTGTATAGCAAACTTTCAGAAAGCTTATAATGAGAGATCTTTTTAACGTGAATTCTTTTGTATTTAAATAAACTGCTGTGTGAAATTACTCCTTTTTTTTAGAAAAAAACCAGAAGAGATGAACTAAAAAAAAAGAGGCTTCGTTGCCAGCAACATAAGACAACAAAAAATTAACTTAGCTTTTGCTATGAAGAGTTATTCCCCTCTAGCACTCACAACCTGTTTTTGAAGATAAAAAACTACAACTGTTATCGTCTGATAAAATTAGATGGTGGGTATAATTTGCTGCTACCATTACCAAGATTAAAAGCCTTGTTTATATTATTACCAAGTTTCTTAAAATTCAGAAAGCATTTAATTTTGAAAAGCTGTCTTCTAAAGAGGACACATTTTTAATGCTTACAATGATCCTTACATCCAGTAAATTCTCCAGCAATTGACAAATTGCATTACAGGAGTCGCAGTTTGCTCACAAGAATTCAGTGCATTTTTGCTGTTTGTTTCTGTGGCAAAGAGAAGGGTGGAATGGGAGAAGCAGGTTTCACATTTTGTGAACCTTTCAGGAGACTGCAGAAAATGTACCCGTATTCATCCTTGGAACCAAGACTTTGGGAATTTTACACACAAAAATGAGAGAGGGGCAAACAGTCTTTAAAAGCTGGAGAAGGTAAGCACTCAGTGTCACCCTCTCCCATTTTACAGCAGTGTCTTAACCATCAGATCTCAGGCTAGCCTGATACATCGAGGACACACTAGGTCTCAACACCTCCTGCTAGCATGGCTCTGCTATGCATAAACAGTTAAATGCACAGCAGGCAAACAATTTAAAAGCTTAATGTTCAGGGCATTTGCTTTGTAAATCTCACGTTCAAGTCCGAAGGCCAGAACCTTGATTTTCCACATTCCAGGTGAGTGCCCCAACCTCGGTGCTACCTGATACTCCAACCTTGCCATCTCCTTCTGGTCTCCACCAGAAATTCCATCTGATGGCTGACAAATCTTTTCTGATGAAAGTTTCTTTGAAATTGATACCTGTCTGCATGAAAAAGTTTCGGCTTCCTCAAAACAGCCTTCTCCATCAGAGAAAAGAGAAAATCCCCAACCCCTTCTAACCAATTCACTGATGGGTAAAATGGAGCCATTTGTGCTACTGGACAACAGTTCAGACGGCTGGCACTTTAAGACAGTCAAAGCTGAAATTTTTGCCCCAGAACACCCCTTCATTCCTACCAAATGTACTTAAAGAGATGGCTTTGTAATACCCTGCTCCTGTGCCCCTCTTCATTCTTTATCAGAAGGCAATATGCTTCACGGCTGCTAGAAACATTAGTATGGTTTTGTGATTAAAAAGGTTACATAGGCTCTACAGTCAGTCACTTCATCCTGCCCCTGTTCAGAGCCCTTAAAACTGAGGAGAAACAGGGTAATTTCTTGCCCTTTGCGACGCACATTAAACTCCAACTCTCATCATATATCTTCTTAAAATTTCATCGGGAAGCAGCCCCCTCCTCCCTTCTCACTGCCCCCATCACTACATTTGATGTTTTAAAAAAGTTCTGAAATTGTTTTCCAAATGTGAAGCACAATTGGGATATCAAAACCAGCTTGGTTTGTACATACTTAGGAGGAAAACTGCTATCACAGTAACTGCAAATAAACATGTGCTGAATCATACCTTCTGCTAATAATTTTGAAACTTGTGGGGATCTTAACACCTGTGCCACGAGTCCACAATAATTTGTGATGATTTCTGAATTTCTGAGATGCATTTTTAAGTTTAAAAAAATAATTTTTAAGGTATTATTAAATTAGAGAATTCAACACAATTCTTAACAACTTCCTGTTAGAGAAAAAACACTTTTAAATATTCTAATAATCAGAACACAACGATAGGAGCAACTCAAAACTAACTGGATGTAGAAGAACATTCTGATTCTGAACAAACAGAAAAAACAAATTAAAAAAATTTGTGTAAAAACATATTTGAAGATGCAGTTACATCTACTGTAGTATTCTGAGAATACTTTCACATTCTATATGAAATTAACCAGTGGTAAAAATAGTTTTAGTCTTCCTCTTTAAAAGGCATTGTTAAAGAAATAAACATATATATGTGTAACATAAAATATCCTGAGCAAAATAAAATTAACTATTTTTCAGTTATTGCTTAAAATTTTATATTAACTAACATTATCTGTTTCTGGGGCTGGACTGCCTTTCCCTACAAAAATAGTTTGCAGTTGCATTTTTTAATAATTAGAGTGGAGCCTTCAGCTGTGAAAAAGTACCTTAAAATATGTGAAGGTCAGAGTAAATCTTCATTTTAAATATTTCAAATTGTTATAGTTTTGCTTTGAGATAATATGACATTTACAGTAATCGTTGAAATTCCAATTGCTTTCTTTTGCAAGTTGTTAAAAAATATAAAGGTGCACTGGAAATTGCATTACTGGAGACAAAGCCTGCAAGTAAAGGCAATTAAATGTGAGTTTGATGATACACAATGTACTGGACTAACATTAGAAAGACTTTTCCGTGTTTGACTGTTTACCAGTTTTGTCTTTAAATAATAGTCTTCTTTTGGCATGTAATGTATATCTGCTTGCACTAAACATAATTTATGAATATTTTAACACATGTGTACTCAGTGGGGTGTATTATCATACTGATATAAATAGAATTAATGAGCAGTCAACCTGCCACATGTCATGACATATGACAGGGCAGCCAGAGCATGGGAATAATTCTTTCTGTTTCATATTAAAGCTTCTTTTCCCAGTTGAATTTTTGTTCCCAGATGCCAACAGACCTAATTTTCTAAGGACCATTTACAAAAATAGTAAGAAATTACAAACCTGGGTCAATTTTTCTTGGGTCACCTCAAATAATCTTTAATTTTATGCCATTTCAAATGCATAAATAAACAAATTAAAGAAAGTGGCTTTTTTCAGTTAAATTCTAGGGGTTTTACAACGAGGAGTTTGATATCTGCCTCAGCCTTCATTCCTAGCAAGCAGGCATTTTATTTGTTGGTGATTTTGAAATTGTTTCAATGTTCTCTTACCTGTTTCTTCTGTTAACGGTCTAGAATATATCAACCATCTACATACAAAGATGACATGTACCAGATAAACAGCAATTCCAGTGCAGAAAGAAATACAGATGCAAATAGCAAATATGCTTTTAAGCAGTTACTCATTCCAGTTTTAAAGGTTAGGTAACAATTTGCTAACCCTAACTAATAAGATCTTTTTTTTTAAATACAGATGTAGTGAAGATGATAGAACATGCAGATTATAAGGCTAGGGCATATTCCCTGTTTGGTGTGTCATTTTAACATAAATATTGAACTGTAATTTCAATTCTGTTTATAAACAGCTGTTCATTTAGTAAAAGGAAAAGGGTTAAAATAAAATTAACAAATTAAAAAGAGTAATAATAAAATTAACAAAATTAATATCAATTTGATTGTTCAACTAGTATATAATTAAAGATCCTTGACTTGAAAAGTTTTCTTTTCAGTAAAGAAGAATGGAAACACTCTTTGATGGTGCAGTGTTAGGTTACTGAAAACAGAAAGGGAGATCACATACTTTGTTTTTATTCCTTTATGGTTTGAAATCTCCTTTTAAAAAAAATTATTTTACTGCTCATGAATCTTTGAAGTCTTCAAGACTCATTCTCCATCATAAACAAGACAATCTCCTAAAAATGGATCGAATTCAGGTTTGAAAACCTGAAAGGAGTACATGAGATTCATCTCGGGCTCTTAATTACATTAAGGCACGAGGAGACTCTACAAGTTTTAGTGCCTTGATGATCTTCACTGCAGGGCAGTTGCACCTCTCTTGGGAAATCCAGCTCTGTCACACTCAAAGAAAAGGGGCACCATCTAGTGCTTTTTTGGAGGAAAAGCTGCTAATACTAGCAGGGGTGTAGCGGGGGGGGGGGGGGGGACACACAAGGGGGAGGGAGAAGAAATGACACTCCATTTTTTTTCAAAAGACAAAGAAAACCTGTTGGCCTGTTTCATCTTCCATTTTGAGGCACTGCTCTATTTTGCTCCAGGCAGTAAGTAAAAATTGTCAGCTTTCACAAGGTGGAAGGAAGGAGCCCCAACAGCTAAAATAATATATACAATTTAGAATGGATGGGGAGCTGGTATACAGACATTATTCTGCTTAATAGGTAATTCTTCTGCCTATTAATACACTTAAGCATTTCCCTATCAGTCCTTTTCATTACACACTTTCTCTTTTATTAATCTAAAATAAACTCTTCTTAAGCCATTTTCATTTCATTAGAGACTACACTGTGCTGTTAATGTTCCTGGAAATGTTCTTACAAATAATCTGTCCAGAGTTCACCCAATGTAACAAAGAGATTTTGTGAGAAATGATTTGTAGCACAAAATCTTTTACAGTGCAGTAAGATCAAGTTAACCACTGATGCTGCTAGGAAAAAAGCTTGGGAAGTTTTATCTGATTGGCAAAATAGGTTCATATCTGAGTCTAGGGAAAAAGCACACTTTGATAAAATTTCATAGCACTAAAGTCTGATTATTGGAATGATTTTTGAAACCTCTTTGAAAATAACTTGGGGAGGCAACAGTGTGGGGGGGCAGAATTCCTTTCTGCTGCAACTTGGGAAACAGATTATTTTTCTAATTGTGAAATAGTAGTTCAATATTGTTTAAATTACTGATATTATGAATTGACAGAAATTGTGTCAGTGGGACTAATAAGTGCTTTGTCAAAATAACCACCATTGCAAAGGCACATTTACTCCTCAGGAGCCCCAGGTTAGGGATGTTTGTTATGAACTGCAGGGGCTGCTGCCCTTCAGACACCCAGAACAACCACAGGTCTAAACAGCATCAGAGCTCTGGACACACTGAAAAATCATAAAACCATAGAGTTGGAAGGGACCTTCAAAGGCCATCTAGGCCAAATCCCCCTGCAGTGAGCAGGGACATGGGGTACAAAATTAGGATGCTCAGAGCCAAATCAATCATGCTGATGCCATGACCAGAGTGCCAAACAATACTCAATTAAAATAATTTTTGAACTTCGGGGCCATAATCTTGGATTCCCTGGGCACTCCAAGCTCTCAGTCGACAGCATTGTGGTAACAAGGGAATGTCAGACCCGTGTGTAAGACTAAATAAACAAGAAATATTTCTACTAGAATAGTGCTGAGCAAAGCAAATAAGTGGCCTGATGAGTAATTCTCAGAGGAAAGCCTACCCCAGGAAAAGAAGACAAGAATATATTTTATGTTCCTATAGAGCTTTCTTGACAAAGTTGCCCATGCCTGCAAGGAGACCTTCGACAAAAAAAAAAAGCAGGTGCAGAGTTAAGGGACTTGATGAAGAACAGGTAAGTCAGGAGCAAAAAAAATCAGTAAAAATGTCAGATTTACAAATCCTTAACAAAAACAGCATGTAGTTCCTGGCAACCATTCCAGAATTCTCTGGTCTAGTGGCCTGACCACAGACTAAGCAACCACGCTTGGGACACACTTGCTCTGCAGACCTCAGATTTCAGCAGGTCAGTTCAGGGCCTGTCTCAGAAATATGCTGAGCTTCCTTGTTTTCTGGTGAAATCAGGATTTTTGTTGGGCTGAAGTTTCCTCATTTTAGGCACCCACCTTTTCAAATGTAACAGTTTAACCCCTCTGTGCCTCAGTTTCCACATCTGTAAAACTTGATAGCTATGCTTGGCTTGCATGGGTGTCAGGAAGATTATTTCAAGTCACTGAAGAACTTTGAAAAGCAGAAGCAAAACAAACTCAATTTATGTATTATTTGACATTTTTTTATCCCATAAAATGCAAGTCAGATGCAGTCCACGCTGCGAACTATACCAAAATGTTTGCCTAAGTCTTCCTTATGGCTCTGATGCCAAAACAACTGCTGAATTCAACATGGCCTTTCAGGAAGAAGGCAAATTTCTCAACTGCAAACACCAATGGTAAGTACTGAGTTAATATCTTAAATAATCAGAATCTTTGTATACTGATTAGTCTGTTTACATTCAGTTCTTTAACTGAACTACCAATGCACTTTCCTGTGAATTTCTGATTATTTAAAAAATCCCTCTTTAATGGAAGAATCCTTGAGAGGGAGCTCACTGTGGACAGGAAACAAAAAATTATAAAAAAAATATAATAATAAATACCTGTCTTTGGGATTTTCCCAAAGGGTATGAATGTACCACATTGGATTTCAGGCAGCCACAACCTTGCCTTGATAGGTTTTGGATCTTCTACAATTGATTAGATGAACCCATTAAAAACATCATTTGCTTCCTAAACTTGTATTTGAAGAACAATTGGAGGCATAGCCTATCATATCCCTTTTTAACTAAGCAGCCACTTGTCTCCCATGATGGGCACCTTTGCAAATTCTTAATGTATCTCCAAGTTTCCTATCAAAAGCTTTCTTTGCTCTAGTCTAAGTGTGCCATTTTTCTCTGGATTTTGTACTCTCACTTTCCTGAATGCTATAGTTCTGGTACTGACAGCTCTAGAGTGATAGTGTGCTTTCCCAATTTCCCGTTAATAGTAGCACTTGATCCTGCAATGGGTGCCAGCTCAGTGGCAGAAAGATGCTTTAGTATTTTCTAGAGGTAAAAGGACCAGTTCAATCAACAGCCTTGGCTAAGTCAGCAGTTTTGCTCTGTCTTGGCGCAGAAATGAATGTTTTAGTTAAAACAAAGCACACACACACACAAAAAATCCCCCTTGGTTTGCTCGGTTTCATGCCAAAGAAACTAAGTACAATTGCTTTTTTTCTCCCTGAGGAAATGTGTGAAAACTACAAAATGCAATCAAGGAGTTAAAATAACCAAGGAGAAGGAGGGAAAAGACAAGGGGGTGAACAGCAGCATTAAAAAGGAAAGCAGTTTTTTTATTTTAATAAAAGATACATTATCACAGCCCATCCAACAATACATGCATCCTTGCTGAAGAGCTGCTGCTATTCTACATTAACCTTTGATAGCAAGAAGTACATTACCCCTACTGTTTTCCACAATAAATTATGTTATATCTGGCATCCAAAGCTCTAGGAAGTGTTCAGCCAGCTGGAAGCACCAGATTGGCCTAACATCCCCAACGTTCAGATTATAAATAAAGGGTACCCCATACTGCTAGTATAACAAAAACAAGCAATGAGGAGGAAGGACAACTTCCCCCTGCCCACAAAAGCAAAGGGTGTCAGCTGGGGAATGGCAGAACAGGAATTCAAGAGGACAGAGTTTCTGCAGTCCCCAGCATGCCAGACCTCAGGCAAAGGCAGGACTTTGGGTAGAGAAACAAGACTTCTGTGGTTACACTTTACCAAGGATTTGCATGTAGAAAAAAAAAATTTAAAAAAAATGCCAAGGGGAAAGTATATCTGGCTCTGCTCTCCCCAGATGGTATAACCACACAAACACACACTCACATATACACATAGCTTCCCACTCCTTAGGCATCATTGCCTGTTCTGTTCCAGCCATGAAAATAACTTAGCTCCGCCACCTTAGTTTCAGAGGATGTGGTCAACTGTGCTTCTCTCACGCTCTCCAAACAAAGGGCACTGTGGCCCTAAGTACATAACAGCACTGTGATAAAGGCTGAGGAAATCCTCACCTGTTATCATCTAGAGAGTGAAGATAGCAGGAAAAAAACAAAAGATGGTCCCCATGACTCCAAACTCAATGACTATTTTTCAGAAAGCCTGCAGCAAGTCCAACCATTCTCAAGGAAATCACTTCATTAGCTTGAGTGGGAGCACAACTGAACCAGTGCTGAGAGCTGCTAAACCAACTCTGCTGCTGGAAAAATCAACCTCATCTATTTATTTTAAGGGCTAGACTGTGGTGGTCCCTGGTGAGGATGTAATGGGAAGTCAGGTACAAGGAGCTGTTCTCCTCACCACTCCTTTTCAGTAGGGGCTGGCCACAGCTGCAGCCCCTGTGCTCTCCTGAGGGCAAGAATTAGCCCCAAATTGGTATATTCCATCTTCATTACTCCAGCTATTATATAAATATGGCTAGATGCTTGCTTCCTTAAGTGAAAAATGGAAAAGGGGAACTAAAATTCAGGTTAATAGAGCCGGACAGAGTATTCGCCATTCACCTGGCCCTCACCATAGCTGCTTCCTTGTTCTGCCTTCAGTAGATTCTTTCCCCCACAACAGCATCAGTTTTCTCTCTGCTTCTCTTCAAACTTCCCGATTTTCCTTCCTTGGTGCCTCCCTTCCACTACTGTTGTGGTTGTTAACTTTGTCTATTCAACATGTAGCTTAAGATTTCTGAAAGAAGACTGTGGCAAAGGGCCCTGAAGAAATGTACTAACAGAAAAATTTGTATAATTTTCAGCATCTTGACATGTATCTCAACTGTGAGGGGCTTGCAACTGGGCAAAGAAATCACACATGGTCAGATAGATTCTTCCAGTGTCCATCCATTTACCTCTCTACTGTTGGCCTGTGCCACATTCTGAAACTTTTAATTTAATTAATATTTGGACAACACGAGGTGCTGCCTCTAGGAAAGCCTCCAATCTGTTGGGTTCTCCAGGCCTAAAAGGGCTACTGAGGTGAAACAAATCCCACAGAATAAATCAGATGCTCTAATATATTTCAGGAACGCGTATTTGTGCTCCTCAGGGGGCTGGAGGAGAGGCCAGGCTGAGTGCTAGAATCACATGTGTGCTACTGTCTGTACATCCCAGGTTTAGAAGCTCATTATAGGAGCTGATGCTGCCCACTCAAAAGGTCATATCCAGTTTTTTTGCCCCTGAAAGAATGTTTTTTTTCAAGAACTGATACCCCATGCCACAGAAATAGCACAAATACGATGTTTTTCTCAAGACTCATTACACCAGTATGAGATCTGTGGAAGAAAAGAAGGACCCGGAGAGCCAGAATTGAAGAAAAAGGCATTTCTGCAGCACTGCTTCCATCCTTTCCTTCCACTATCATGGATGACAGACAGCACAGCTTGTTTAAGGATTCTGGATAGTGTAGTCCCAGCAGACATTTCCTGTACTGAGATGTATTCTCATTAGAGTTACCAAAAGGGAGTATTCAAAATATTACTTATCTGCACATAATCACTATATCACGCCATGTATCCATTATTTTAATTCCTACTTACTTGCTAATTACCCACCACACTGAAGGTCTCACAACTGCTCTTCTTTCAGCAGCTTTGTTTGCAAAGTGTCTGGCAATAATCTCCCAACAGCGCATTATCATGCCCTTTTCATCACACCATTTAATCAATGAGGGTAATGACCTCATATAAGCTCGTTCCAGGACCCAGCCATGCCACGCTAAATAAATGAAACAAACAAAACTGTGGGCTACACGCCTTCTGTTTTACGAACCTGGACACGAACCATTTCTGCATTAAAACCTACAATATACAGAAATCACAAACTCTTCACATCTCTTGCCAGAAAAATAAAAAGGTCCTACAGTACTGTGGGGAAACGGCTGGTTTCTTTAAACAGACATAATTGCAAAACATGTGTGTTCTTGGTCAAGTGCTCATAGGAAGATTTATCCTGATAACACTGGAAACAACCCTTTCCCCCAGTACATCACGTCATCACTTTGAGGACTGAATGGTGACCATCACAGCTAATGGGATGAAATCACATGCAGCACACTTCCAAAACAGAGGTTGGAATGAAACTTCTTTTCAAAAGGATTTCTGTTCTAGTGAGCAGAAGGAAAGCAGCTTCTCTCCATTTCCTGAGCTGTAAACTTACAAAGTGTGATTCACTTTGATTCTGCACCCCATGGCTGGATTATACTCTGTCTAATAAAGTGCATGTGAGATGTGTTTAGTAATGTGTGAACTTTGGAGCACATGTAGCATCACTCCTAGCGTGGCAATTCTCTTGTCCAGAGGAATGGGGGTGATAAATTTGGGTTGTCTGCTCTTTTAAACTACCACTTTTCAGAACACTGCAAGGAATTTAATTTCAGAAAGACTTTTTTTCATCAGCTTTTGTTGTAAATGGGCAACAGAAAGACAGGAACACAACTGACCGGCCAGCAGAGAGTGACTGCATGTGTCTTGTTTTCTTGGGAAGACAAACCAAGGCAAAATACACAAAACAGCACAGAACTTTCACCCCACACAACCTCTGACAGAATGGTTAGGACAGAGAATAAGATGCCTTCATGACACCAGCACAACTGAAGAAGGATAGCTCAACACACCAGAAGGAGTGTAAACCATGTATTTTTGTGTTACCATGGCAGTTATCAACATGCACTGCTTTTACATCAACTGAGACCTGCCCTCAGGAACAGTGTGAAAAAAAGAAATAATGGGGTTTAATCCTGTTTTATCCCAGATACTAACAAAAGGCAACCTTGATACAAACTTTTACTGGAGATTTTTTGCCACACCAATGCCACTTAGGTTCTTTCAGCACTTTCCTTTTAGGTGTGTTATGAAAATGACAACGTGCCAGTCATCCAAGCTGTCGGCACCAGCTAAAATCTGTTCTGAGGCTGAGTAGTTTACACTTGGATGAACACCTCCCAAGAAGTAATCACATAAATACCTTCACGTTGAGATGCAACTCACTGCTGGTTAGGTAACTCCTATAATGAGGGTAAATGCAATATGTCCCAAAGATCTGAAATGGCTTCAGTGCAGAGATACTGGAGTGGTAACTGTGAAGCTCTTGCTGTGTTACAAGGTATTAGTTCTGGACTATAAAACTGCATTTGGAAAATATTCTCTCAAGACATCCCATATGACACTAGCCTAGCAAAGTACACTTAAAAAGGCCAACATTCCCAGTTCCTTAATGAACTGAAACTCTCCACTTGGCCCACATGGTGAGCTGCCCACTGCTCACCTTCACTTCTGATGAAAAGGCAGAAATATCTGAGAAAAACTGAAGAAAGGGATAAGACTAAGAAAAGAAAAAAAGAAAATTTCAGAAATGTTCCACTGAGGTTAACTAACTGCAACAGCAGGTGGTCACACTAGACTTTAACTGCTTCCCTGTTAAAATTCATTAGGGCACTCAGAATTAGTCAGTGTAAATACCATTATCAGGCAACACCCTCTTGTCTTTCCAACTAAATCTGTTTCTCACATTAGTCAGGACGAAGGACATGTCATTGGACATTGGACATTTCTGTAATACACCCTTACAGACTATTAACTGTTCTTATGATTGGTGACACTGGTCCACCATTGATTAAATACAAGAGATATTTATGGATCTTGAGAAAGGATTCACTTCTACAATAGCAAAGCATCTCTCCAGCAGTTGAAATCTGAGACCTTCTTCCCTTTGAAGTGCAACTCACAATCTAGCAAAAGGCTCAAGCTGGACAGCATGACAATGTCTTGCCTTTAGAATATACCACTTTGGTACCAGCCAAAAAGTCACCAATAGTTTTCAGGTTAAGTGTTGACTTGAATGAAACCTCTTGTAAGAATATTTCTTGTCTGTCAAGAAGAGTTTCAAGGTCTTGTGTAGTCTTCCTTGCTTAGGAAAACACCATTGTGGGCATTTTCTTCTACTACTTCTGTTCTATAAGCATCTTTGTACGATGAAGGCAGAGATTTTTATTCCAGAGCATTCTCCTCATGCAAAAGTGTTACAGTAAAAAAAAGAGTTGGTTTTCATCTCTTACCAGATAAGCAGTACAAGTCATAGCTTTCCTTTCAGCCCTCTAGGCTTCCCTGCCAGTAGGAGGACAACAGGACACAACAGTTCCCCTGTTTACTTCTGGATGTGTCTCCTTTACAGAGAAAAAGGAAATGGGAAGAACAAGAAGAAGCAAAAATGTGTATCTTTTTAAAGTTTTAAAACATGCTAGTTTGAAAAGAGAAACACATAGTAATTATAGAACTTCCCACTTCAAGTCCTACAATCAAATCCACCAAGCAAAAAAACCCCACTGCCTCACCCTCTACAGTGAAAATGTGGGTCTCCACCATATGGGTTAAGTAAACACTTCAAGACCTTATTGTAAGAGGTAACTCTTATAAACCTATTGCTGACTAGTCAATGAGTACAGAGGCACCTCAGAGAATCCACCTCTGATACTGATGGTGGAAGCAAATAGGGAAAATGTCTAAGACATCAGAGCCTCAGATTGTTCACAATTTGGATGTGTGTCAATATTAAAGTGGAAAAAGTAGGAATTTGATAAAAAGATCTGATAGAAAAGCAGAAGAAGCATTTAAGTGATAACTAACTTGATAGAGAACTAAAAAGGAATAATCTAATTAAAGCTGATCCACATGGGCTTCTGGAAAATAGATCTTGTCAAGCTAACCTGATACATTTTCTGATGTGATTACAAATGTGATTGCTACAGGCAACCATCTTGATGGATACCTGTAAAAGATCTGGCTTTGTATACCACATTTTGACCAAAAAGCTAAACAGCGTAAGAGATGAGATTCATCCACGGTAATTATAGCTGTCTAAAAGTTTGGCATCTTGTCTTAACTGCTCTGTATTCCTATTACAGTCAATGAAAAGAAAAAGGTACTGTCAAAAAGTGATTTGCAACTTTTCAGAAAAGTCACTACATCTTTCTGAAGTCTCCTTCTCTCTCCACTGTCTACTAAGAGCTTAGAAAATCACCTGCCATTAGAGGCTAACTTTTGGATGGCTAGAATTAGATGTGATGAATCAGAATGGCATCTTAATCTACTTAAAAACTATACAGCAGATACATAACCCATCATTATGTTACTGGGGAAAAAGTTTAATTTTTGTGAAGAAAAAGATACCATTTTTTACAATACTGGAAGATATCTGGAAAACAGATGAAGACAGTTGGGTTGGATGAATGTAACCAGACATTAGTACAGCCAACAGGCAGGTGACGGATCAAGGAATGAGTACAATGAGGCAAATTTAATGAAGGAGGACTCTGCTCTGGGAAGAATATCCTAAATAGGAGGTAAGATTTTGGAACAGAGGTTATGATGAGTAATCATATCACTACGAATGTCTATAGTGCAGTCTATGCCCACCAGATGTACAAACTATAACAAACAGGAGCAGGGAGGTTATGTTATCCTCTTTGGTATCAGCGAAACAACCAGTAGTTTCATTGGGTCCGTGGTGTTGTTTTAAGAAAGACTATGAAAAATTGGATGGATTTATGAGGAATCCCGGGGAGCAATTACAGTATTAGGAAACATGTCTTACTGCAAGAGATTCAAGGCCTCAGTCAATTAACTTATCAAAGAGAAAGTTAAAGAATTACTTAAGCAGTCCACAAGTGCTTACCATAGGGAGCAAAAATCTTATGATGGAGGGCTCTTCAATCTAACCGGCAAAGGCAGAATAAGATCCAAGAGCTAGAAGTTACAGCAAGTCTAATATAGTCTAAAAATAAGGTGCAAATTTTAACCACTCGGGGAATAGCTTGAAATAACTTGCCAAGAACTGATTTATTTTCCACCACCAGAAAATAAGTTTTAATCAACACTTGGCCTTGTTACAACTTCATACTTCTATTTCTGAGCTTATTAATATATTCATTCGGAGAATCTCAGAAGGTTATTGTGGAGACAAAGAACAGATGTTGTAAGATGGGAAGCGCTCACACAGCTGAGAGATTTCATTTCCATTTGATCACCATGTCACAGACCTTCTACTGCGAAGGCTTGCCTACCTGAAACACCTTACTTACAACTCCACACCATACAAACCTTTCTGATTAATGAGTACTTATTCAAAGTAGATTGCACTAAAAATAGGAAACAGGAAGAAATCATAATTTCCAATTATCCTTCGCTGAAATTCCTCAATATAATACTTCAGAGTCATTTTAAGCAGAATATTGTTTTCCAAATGTAAAGGTAAAACACAAATCACAATATGATAAAGATCTCTCAGTGGGCAATTAAAAATTTATCAGCTAATGAGATCAAATGAACAAGAAAATAAAGCTCAGGAAGGCATCCATACTAATTAACATAGTATTAACTTACAAAAGACTTGTTCAGATAAAAAAAAAAAAATCATCTTCATTTCAAATATCAAACTAATCAATAAAAGGAAACAAACAGTTATTTCTTACCTTGTTATCCCCGTGACCAAATCCAAAAGGAAATGACAGTGAGTCAACCGCCTGTGCAACTGTATTCATTCCTTATTATTTCTAATCTTGTTAAACAATTTGAATACACAATTTAAACTAACTTGCATTAAATTTATGGGGATCCTACCTATATTGTCCCTACTCTATACTTGCTAGATCTCTTAAGAATCTTCTGGGCACTTAAAAATATAACTAATGACATCCAATGTCTCACCTAGGTTTCTCCTCAGCCAGGTGAAGCCTAACTAAAGCACAGGACTTTACTGTGAAGACAAAGATGTAAAAATAAGAAAAAAGTGGAGGGATTCTTAAATCTATGTCAAGGATGATAACATATACTCTCAAGGAAGGAAATAACATTATGGGACACCTTATTGAATAAACCTGACTGGTTAAGCGGAAAGACTCAGGCAATCAGACAAGGAATTGGCTATGGTTGAACCTAATTAGATAGATTGCATAGATTAGAAATATCTGTAATTATAGGCCAGTTCCTAAAATATTTTTTCAAATGTCAGATTACTCCTGCAATGACCAACCACTCCGATCTTCCGGTCACAGAACATAGAATTTTGAGTGCTTCAAGAAACTCTGCAGCTGGGACCTGATCATGACTCCCAGCACTCCACAGCAGCAACTATGATGTGTTCCTATCACAACCCCTAAATACTGCATTTTGCAGCCCCCCACAAATCCGTGTCTTATCCAGATCCATATTATCCAGTGACCCCTGCCCATATTATGACACAGACCTGATCTGGGGGACATACTTGAACTATCTGTGATGGAGTATAACAGAACAGTCCAGACAAAAATGAATTATTTACTTTTGCAGAAGGTAAAAAAAAAAAATCTAGAAAGAGCGTGTAATGGTTTAGAAGCAGGCTTTGCAAACCAATTCCACAATGAATGTATTTCACTTTGATCACCCCTTCTACCCCATAACAGAATTGAGGCAGTATTTTGTTTTCCAGAAATTAGTACCTTCAAGACCTGCAGTGGATTTATTATTTCTGCCAGGGCTTGCACTTCCTTTCTGATCCACTGCTGTAAAATCCAGAGGGACAGAACAGCGCAGAAAATTACTGCGAAGATGTAGTGTGACATAGGAAGAGTCAGAAGCATTATGTGTGAACAATACGACAAAAGAAAAAGCCATCTGAAAATAAATGAAAAAATTAATAATCAAAAGGGTGTCTAATTCTTATTTGGGCACTTGTTTCCTCACTCTGTGAATTAGGACCATCAGGCCATGCAGTGTGAAGTTGGAAAGGACATTGGGCCCAGATCTCAGTCCTGCTATCACTTCTAGGAAAGGTAGGGAGGGACTATTTGCAAGGGCTTGGAGAGATAGGATGAGGGGCAATGGTTTTAAACTAGGTTAGGTTAGACATAAGGAAGAAGTGCTTTACCACGAGGGTGCCAGGTTGCCCAGAGAGGTGGTGGAGCCAAGCTTAATGAGGCCCTGAGCAACCTGATCTAGTGCAAGATGTCCCTGCTCACTGCATGCAGGGTGGACTAGATGGCCTTTGAAGGCCCCTTCCAACTCTGTGATTCTTCTTAAGGAAGCTGCCAGAATCAACCATTCTGGAATAGGAAATGGTGAGGCATCAGAAACAATTTTTCTCTTGCCTCATTCCTGAAACCAGGGCCCTGTAGCTTTGGGCCAAACCTCCATATCCACTCCAACCTTGGTCTTGTCACTCTCAGCAACTGATAATGGCAATTAAGCCACACAGGGCAGATGGGTCTATAAGGCAGGCATCAAGTAACAGTCAGATACTTCGAATCATTGTATGGAGATGACAAAACCACTGTTAGTAAAGAATAACTTCCAGTCACCCCAGCATTAAAACCAGCCGTAGAATATGCTGCATAACAAGAGTCACACATGCACATAGAACAGAGGGGCTTCATCATTATGCATTTCCACATAAATTGTGGCTTATAGTTAATGGGACACAGGCTCAAAGGATAATGTATAGAATTTGTAAAATAAAAGGGTAAAAACTAAAAAAAAAGAAAGTAAAGAAAGTATTCTGGTAACAGAAACTGGTTTTCAACTGCAAGCTATGAACACTTGACATAAAATTATTCTACCCAGAAATCACTGAGTAGATTGGAGAAAAACAGAGAATGACTGCACTTAAGAGTATTTCATACTAGTTTAATCACTAAGTCTTCAGTAAGCTACTTAAAGTCAAGGGCTAAACATTTTCCTGAAACAGGCGTATTGATCAAAAACTAAGACTACTTTAAACAAAGAAGTAGTGCCTATTTTTGCCTCCAGAATGCTTGATCAAAAAACCTGTCTTCTCTGGCCATCTACTGCTTTATATCTGGCAGCTGACAAAATACTTCACTGATTTACAATGTATCATGTGAGAGTTCTAGCAAGTCTAGATCTCAAAGACAAGTCAGTTTTTGTCACTGCTGAAAGAAATCATCTACAGGATATATAGTAGATTAATATTTGTCAGGCATTCTGAACAAACTGGAAATCTATTCTTTCCTGTTCTTTAAAGAGCCCTGTAACTTGTTTTCTTAGAAGCTTTTTTTTTTTTTAAATTCCGGAAACTAAGAGAGCAGAACAGAAAACCTATTTCTCACGCCTTGATAGCCTGGAGCTGTAATACAGCAGGATCAACAGATTTAAAAAGAAAAAAAAAAAGAAGAAGAAAATAAAACCTTGCTGCAATAATTTCTACAAAAAGTGTTCACTCCTGCTTTTATTTATGTCTTCTCTTCATGTACAAACAAGAAGGCAGTAGAGGTTGCATCTCAGGTAAGAGGTCCACCCAAGATGCATGTCCTCTTTGCTACAGCAAATAATGACAGCACAGACATGGGCAAAAAATAGTGCAAAGCTCTAAAAGCTCCTTGGCAGCAGAGCCAGATGCAGCAATAAGTGAGTGGATGGGGATGGTTGCCTCAAGACTCCTCCTGGTTATTCCAAGTGTGTGCCTACCCAGTGTGAGCTTATGTTTGGTGTGCTGTAACTGTGGAGAAGAGGAAGAGTTTGAACTAACCCCAGGCAGCAACACGGTGGAGCTGCTTGGCCCAGCTAAGATTTAAGGCAAAAGTCCTACCAGCAGCAGTCTCCACAGTTTTGCAAAATCATGGTTCCATGCAGTTCAGCCTGAGCACTGGAGAATAGCTGTAGAATTAAGCTTACATTGTAATAAATATCTAATAGATGGCTCTCACAGTGGCTATCTTCAGCTTTTTGCAGAGGGGCCTGAACCTCCAGGGCTCCCTCCAGACCACTGTGTCCTGTATCCTGTTCACTCCTTGACACAGTTCTTCTAAATGGCTCACCCATTTTGGCTGACAATCTCCTCTAAATGCCCAGACACAGAGCAAAGGAAAATTTCCTTTAAATGCCAGTTAATGAGCAATGGAAAATGTCATCACAGTGAAGTTATGCAGGTACTTAAGTGCTCTGCTGGATCAGACCTTTGTAAGCTACATTATAGTCTCACATTTGCTGAGATTTTCTGAGTGTGATAAATAAAATAAGATGAACTTCTATTATAAGAAAAAAAAAGAGAAAGATATGTATGTAAAATATTTTTAGAGTTTCTATGGTTGTCGGACGGCATGACAGAGAGGAAGAGAAAGAGGGAAAGAGAATGCAAAAGCATAAACTGGGCAGTGCTTGTGTAAATTACTCTGACATTTAATAACTCTCCACTACAAATTCTCATGCAAGGCTACTTGAGATATTTATAAGGTCATTTATCATTTACTGTCTAGGTCAATCTATGCATCAGCAAAAATTGCTGCAAACCCTTCTGGACAGCACTTTAAAAATAAAGGTACGTGTAAATGTTTTGGCTGTATTTTCCTCACAGTTTCTGCTATGTGAGTATTTCACCTTGGAAAATTAAAGTAACATTCTGTACAAAGTGAAGTCAGTATGATATTTCAAGGCAAGCCAAGGACAAGCTTTATAACAGTGCTATCAAAATGCTATTAATAAAAGCAAAAATATACACACGATGCCTGTACTCCCCTATGGGTGGAAAAAATTATTGTCCATTAACTTAACATTTCATATACTCTCAGTTTTTCCTAAGGTCCCAAAGAAGGCAAAAGCCCACATATCTCTTGCCATTAACTAGTATAAAATATCTGCTATCATGTGGTGCTCTATTTTAGCAAACACTCCAAGGTTTCTTAAGAGAATATACAAATGGGTAGGATTTGGGGGGGTGGAGAAAGGCAGAAAACTGTGGCTAGAATATTATACTTTCGTACCTAATATTTATACAGGTGCCATTGTTTGGTTTTGTTTGTGTCCACAAGGTTGTATTTATAAGTGCATCTCACATTAAGCATCTAAATTCACTCCTGTTTATACAGTTCCTCTCACTGCCATTTCCAAAGGCACGATGGTTATCCCCAGGACAACCCCTACTGCAGGAACTAATACCATCTCCTTTTGACATATGTGAAACCAAACACATCAGAGGATGCCCTCACGGCACCAGACAGTGCACAACACAAACACCCAAGCCAGCACCGAATGGGAAAAGCTATGTAGAAGACACCAGGCACCTGTTACCTTTTCCATGTATCCCTGAGTACTGGTGAGCTGCAGTCTGCAGAGACATACAACAAAGCTGAGGGCTGCACCATGAAAGCATGTCTGGAGACTCTTGTGCTCACGACTAGTGAAATCTCCTGAGGACTTCTATAAAACTGTAGCCAATGCCGTAGTGATGTAAACTTAGATATATGTTAACATCTGCTTTCATATTTTGCTTTTATACACAACCAGAGAGAGACAGGTTCTCTTAGGTTTAGAAAGCCCATTCTTGCCATGCCAGAAACAGAGGAGAGACTGTGTCCTGCCTGTCTTTTCTCAGGTACAGATAGTTACCCACCCATGTACACTCTTCATTCAGGTCAAAATTCTTCAGCATGAGGATAGTGAGACATTGGAACAGGATGTCTAGAGAGGTGGTGGAAGCCCGATCCCTGGAGACATTCAAGGCCAGGCTTGATGAAGCTCTGAGCAACCTGATCCTAATGCAGGATGTCCCTGCTCCCTGCAGGGGGGTTGGACTAGACGGCTTCCAACTCTATGATACTGTAATTTAAACTGGTATTTCCCAAGAAGAGAACAGAGAATCACAGAATTGCCCAAGTTAGAAGAGACTTTTCATATCATCTAGTCCAACCATCAACCTAAGTCTGACAAAAAACTTCATGCTGATGTTTAAAGTGCTGTTTAATTGACCTGAGTTTTAAATTTTGTAGCCACACCATTTTTTAGAACAAATTATCCAGGCTTACAGTTATCCAAAATATCCAATACAAGGCTTGGGAAATTTTTCTTTTCACCTGGTCACAGGTGATCAAAAGGCACACACACATGTTTTCAATGGAGACAAATTATAAGCACACGGGTGCATTTTGTTTACTTTTCTTCTAGTCCCTAAAAATAAATAAATTTTGAAATGAAAATGTAGTTTGGGAGAAAAAAACCCACAAAATAGCTCACTTTGAAAATGTTACAGAGCATTTCAAAACATCCTGGAAAAAGGCATTATTTGTCAAATTAATTTCATTGTTTATGATAACTTCCACCCTCTCACAAATCTTGATATTTTCATTGAAATCACTATTATTGATTCTCCTTTTTGCCCAGCCATAAGGGGAATGAAAGATGAACTACGACATGAAGTTACTTCCCTTTGTTAGTTACATTGATGCAGTATGGTAGACATTTTGAAAAACTTCACTATTGATATTCTTTCCAAGATAAAAACGCTCACTCTAAAGCTCTGTGCTTAAAGAAGTTTAAAAAGGAGACTTTTTTTACTCTTGTTATTAGTGCTTCCAATACACTGAGAGGAAATTCTTTACAAACTTTTCAGATCATCCACATTCATTTTGTCCTATTTTTAGATCCTTGTCTCGTGAAATACAGTGACAAGTTCTCAGGCAGTTTACAGTACTATTAAAAACTAAACTAACTTTATTATTCATTCAATCTCTTCTATTATTCATCCCTCTTGATTCGAAAGTAGGACTCAGAACTGCAGCTCTCAGAGTTCACTGTGAGTCCCTGTAATGCTGCCGCACCACAATTAGCCATTGATCCAGCTGCTTGTGCCACGACAAGGGAAAGCAAACTCCCTCCTCCTTGAGGCTACAGCTCCACAGAGAAACCCTCCAACATCACAGACTTCTATCATTACACTCCTTAACTTAATAAAAAGCATTGTCTCAGAGCTCAGTGCTTAAGCTGCAGAGAGGTATGCACACTTTTATTCACTAGGAAAGCAAGGGTTTATTTCCATCATGAGTGTGTAAAGCTCTTCTGTACACGCAGATAAATTTTTGATTTGCCAACTTCTTGTAACTTAGGGACTTTGCATACCTCAAAAATGATATCACAGGATCTCTCATGCAGAACTAAATAACTTTTATTTTTCCAAATGCTTTTACCGTATGAGTAAAATCTCACTAAGACCTGTGGCAGATATTCAAATTTTATGAATAAGGTAGCAAACAATGAGCTTGGAGAAGGGAAGAAATCAAATAAGTCACTGCAAAAATTTATAGCATTCAGTGAACATGACATATGTAAGTTAATTTTAATTCCTGATTACTGCATTTCAGACGATGCTAGACTATGCTTGTTAACATGCAGGAGTATAAAAACTGTTCCCAGTTTGCAGTTCTACTTTGCAGTTCCCAGCTGCTAAGAGGTCACTTGGAAGTGGTAGGAGACATGAAGATTTTAGTTGCACTTTCCACTAAATGCATTGATTTCAATGTTATGTAATCCATTAAGTTGCATCTACCACTACTGTAAAAATAAATGTATTTTAACTGTAAAAAATGAGCAATTAATCTACATTGCACCTCAGACAATAAGACTCCAGGTAAGCCATTTCTGCACCTGCATGGTGCATCTACCTTTCAATTAACTGCAAACCAGTTGTCAAAAATGTCATCCATACAGTCACCATACTGTACAAAAGCAGAGCAGAAGCCATGTTGAGATGTCTGTGAATGTTTCTGAAGCCTAATTCTTGACCCACCTTTTCAGTCTTGTGTCCCAAGAGACATAACAAGTTGATTATTCCAATGTCATAACTTTCAGTGATTAACCATGATACTCTAACCATGCATGTAACACAATTTCTCTGTTCAATACATAGTATTTTTTTTCCTTATTAAGAAGTTTTATATTGGCTTTAATTACACTCAAGAGAATGAAGAAGTGAAAAAACATACCGTTTGCCTGAGGCCCCAGATGGAAAGAGAAGGTTTCAGGACACAAGGAATCACTCCTTGGTGACTTTAAAACTTCTCATAGTACTGATCCTAAACTGAAATCTACTGCTCACATCTTATAAATGAAGTGTGATCCTAAAGTACTCCAAATTGATTAAATGAAAACCAGGCAAACAACCAATACATAAGTAGCTCATTCCTTGGCCTATGAAACTAATTCACTACTTGACCCTATATGCCTAGAAGATATGTTTATACATTTACATTTAGTGGCTCAGGGAGGAAATACCCACCTTATGATGTAATACTAACATGCGCTTGTATTTATACTGTTTTAATGAATGATGTAATATCAGTCCCCTGAGAACTTCATGTTAATTTTGTCCCTACCAAATTTGGCTTCTGTAGGTCTCTCCTTGCCAGCCGCAATTCTCAGGCTGGGCTGAGATTTTACGTCTGTCTGGGCTTGTTTTTTCTTGAAGGATATTCACCATACAGAGTATCAGGGATTGGAAGGGATCCCAAAAGACCGTCTAGTCCAATCCTCCTGCTGGAGCAGGAACACCTAGACCAGATCATGCAGGAATGCATCCAGACAGGTTTTGAATGTCTCCAGAGATGGAGACCCCACAACCTCTCTGGGCAGCCTGTGCCACTGTTCTGTCACCCTCACTGTGAAAGAGTTTCTTCTTGTATTTCCCTCTTCTGGGCCCCGAGAGCTTTAGCAGAAAATTGGAGCACAGAGGGGCTGGCAGGCTAGGAGCCATACTAAAGGGCGTGAGGCTGCTTTAGAGACGAAGCCACCACAGAGAAACACAAGGCACACCTGGAACAGAAGACCTCCTCGGGCGGCAGGGCCCAATGGAGGGTAGAGCTTCTTTTTCACTGACCTCCAGGTTCTGAAGGCGATAGAACCGAAAGCCGCCCACCGAGAACGGAGAGCCAGGCGCAGGCGACAGGCGCTCCGCCTCAGCGCACGCACCTCGCGCCAACCAAGGGGGCGGAGCCCAGAGCACGCAGCGCGCGCGGCGCGAGCGGCCAGCTCCCCGCCGCCTCCGTCACCCTGCCCCCTGCCCAACGGGGGCCAATGGGCGCTCGGAGCGGCGCGGCGGTAACCAATGGGCGAGGGCGCGACGGGCTCCCCGGCACAATGGCGGCGCCTGTGGCGGTCTAGGGAATGCGGCGCGGCCGCAGCGCCCGCCATGCCCGGTAGCCGGCCGGGAGGGCCTTGCCTCCGGCCCAATGCCCTAAGGAGGCGGAGCGGCGGCGAGAAGCAGCAGCTCACCCGCCGGCGGCCGGTGGAGCCCTCCGTGGGGGAGGAGGAGCAGACGATAGCGGAGGAAGGCGGCGAGGGCCGAGGCCTGCCCGCGGCAGAGGCGCCCCGGCCGTCGCCGTCGCGGGGTGCTGCAGGTACGGGGGGAGCGTCCCCGGGGTCACCGTGCTGGCGGGGCCCGCCCTGCTGCCCGTCCTGGAGTGTCAGGGGGGTGAGGCCTGCCGTCAGCATGGGCCTGGTTCGGTGTAAGAACTCCCTCTCCGCCTTGGTGTATCGGGAAGGGGGGGCTCCGCTTGTCACGAGGTGAGGAAGAGTATCTTCACCCCCACCCGGCAGATATTTAGACTCGCCTGAGGACGCTAATCTACTGCAGGAGAGGATTAAACCCCGGGGCGCTGAGCGCTTAAAAGTAGCACAAAGTATCTCTTACGTTACTTCTTACCTAGTAATTGCGACTTTTAAACTGTAGGCTTGTTTAGGCTTCCACCGAAACAACATCTCCCTGCAGGGGTGACTAGCGGAGCCTGACCTAGCGTTTTCAGTTCCCCTCCCCGATCTGAGACAGCTGCTTTTGAATAGCTCCAGTCCTGCTTTTAACGGTTCTAGCTGTAAGGGCCAATAGAAAGAAGTGTAAGCGCAGGTAAGTTGTGACGTAGAACAGTTTGAGGGCCCATTACAGGCGTGACCCAAATCACAGCTGGAGTGAGAGACGCAAAGCAAGGTGCAATACAAAATATTCTCTCATATAGGCATACACAGTTTCTCTCCTAATGTAAGCCAAAGTCAGTATTCGCTTAAGCAGAAGAATTGACAGTTACCATCCTTACCATCAGATGCTGAGCATGTAGCTGTCAGTATCACAAAATTCTGTTATCTCTGTAGTAACATAACTGACAAAAATAGTCACATTCTGCATTGAATGCATATTGTGAACAATATTCCTGATTTCAGTATAGGAATGCTGGTGAGTGTGAACATGATTTTTCTTTTTGAAGTTCCTCTGCCATCTTTATGCCTCACGTTGCTGCATGTTCTGAGCTACTTTGTCCTTTTATTTGTTCTTTTTTTTAATAAGAATTATCTTTCTATTTACACAGAGTCATGTTTACATAAAACACCCAAGAGATCATTGAGTAGGAAACACCGAATACCTACTTTCAGCTCTCCTGTTAACGACAATGATATACAGCAAGAAATCTTCTGGGATCCTCATTCACCAATTACAGCCAGACTAGGTAATACTAATGAAATCCAGATTCAGGCACTGCTTGGCAGAGCATGCAGTGACAGGATGAGGGACAATAATTTTAAACTAGAACAGGGCAGATTTAGATGAGACATTAGGATGGAGTTCTTCATAGGGGCAGTGAGATGCTGCAGCAGGTTGCCCAGAGAGGTGGAGGAGGCCCCATCCCTGGAGACATTCAAGGTCAGGCTTCATGAGGCTCTGAGCAACCTGATCCTAGTGCAAGATGTCCCTGCTCACTGCAAGAGGTTGGTCTTTGAAGGTCCCTCCCAGCTTTCTGATTCTGTGTTTCTATGATACCTTTCTGAGGCATGCAGTGGGACTGTAAAAATAGTTACTGATTTTCTTGAGAAAAGAATTCTTTTATCATGGATAGGTTGTTTGGTTTGTTTTCATTAAAAACCCATGAATTCTTCAATATAGTGCTGAATCAAGGTCTGGATTTAGCACGTATGTTTATTTGATATCTACTGCACTTTAAAAACGTAATTGTTTTGCAATATTTAATGAGGCTTTTTTTGTTTATTTTCACAGGCAATGGAAAAACCAAACAGTCTATCAGCAGATGTGCAGTAGAAATTTCAGACATTGTTAATCGTATTGCTCCTCAGGTAATTGCCACTTTTTAGGCTCTGTGTATGCAGGTGTGAAACGCTGCACACTGTAGTGCTACAGTATTCAGTTTCACTGATGGACTCTTTAACCTGGTAAGAATTCTTTGTGCAGAAAGCATGTTCATAAAACAATTAAAACCATAAGCTAGTGGCAAGTAACATTTGACTAGATGCTCTTACAAGTCACAAAGGCTGTAAAAGAGGATGTATTGCAGAAGCTCAATTTCAGAAAGTTTTACTTTCAGAATTAAGGATGTATTAATGAAATGGAACATCATTTCATAAAGTTTAACATTCAGAATGAAACTTACTGCCCCAGTCTTAGAAATACTGTTTATTTATCCTTCATCTATGAGAAGGTAAAAATTTCTTCCCTTAGTGGATTTATTTGGCAGTCATTTTAAAGTGTTTTGGATGATTTTGAATGACTGCTTAAGTACGAGAACAAGACTCAGATGAGAGAGAGACTCCACTATTCTTGGATAGCTTATATTGGTTTAGGTCCAGTTTATGGCTTGCAAGAGATCTGATCCAGTTTTAGCTGTTTAGGGACTTTAATGCAAGTGTGTCTATCTGGAATCAAATTGCTAAGCATTATAAATGTAATCATCCAGGATGAAAAAGCAGCCTGTAATGAAGACTCCCTTTTAGGGACATGGATTGGAGAGGATGCTATTCCCTGTACACCTGGAGTAGTGAAAGCGCGAGCGAGGACAAAGTTAAATTGTACAAGGTAAGCTACAGTTTTGTCATACCCAAGAAAAAGGGCATTTGCTGTTCCTTAATGTACAGTCAGCCATGCAATTGCACACTGGCACACAGAATGACTTTAACTTTGGGTATCTATTGAGAATCTTCAAAAAAATTGCATGCTGACTTCATGTTGAAAGTGGGGGGATTCAATCATATTCACTTTAGTTGCTGAACTAGAGAACTAACATCTTGTATGCTCATGGGATTGAGCTTGACAAAACTTCTCAGTAGGTCTGACTTTATTTTCTGTTTTTGTTGTTCCATTCCTTGTTGTTTTTAATGTAGAGATCTTAAAATAAAAAATCCTGAAGAGGAACTCATGAAATTGGCTAAGGAATTTGATAAAAATCTAGTAGAGCTTGATGCTGCACAGGAGCAGGAGAAGCTTGGTCCTGTCTTCATCCAGACTACCTCAGAGTCTGTGAAGAATTCAAAAGATGAAGTAAATACGAAGAACCTGAAATCACTTGCTGATGAAGTTTCTGAAGTGGATCCTGCTCTGTCTCTGATACCAGTTGGGCACAGCACTGGCATCCCTGCTGCAGAACCCTGTCAATCAAGCAGTCAAAAGTCTGTAGACCTTGAGGCAGAAATAGCCCTTCATGCTCTGTTTGACTGCTCTACCCAGAAGTGTAGTGGGCAGCTGAGCCAAGGGCTATCAAGTATTTCTTTAAATAATAGTTTCTATGAAAATAAAAGCACCTTGGAAGAGACACACCTTCCTGAGCAAATTAAAGTCATGCAACACATAAATTCAGAGGCTTATCAAAAAGATACTCCGTGTGTACCAGGAAGCATTCCAAAACCTGATACTCGTACATTGAGTAAAAACCATCCTTGTTCTTTGGAGACACAATTGGTAGTCCCTAGTAAGCCTGCTGGAGTAGCTAATGACAGTTTTGATGACTGGGATACAGACTTCCTGGCAGATGACTCTTTTGTGATGCAAATAACCCAAAATCCTGAATTGATAAATACTGAAGAAACACCACAAATTCCTGCAAATCCATTTGCTTCCAGTGTCAATGATACTAGCAAAACAAAGGAAAGAAACAGTAGCAATTCAGTAACTTGCTTGGGGAGTGCAATGAAATCTAAAAGTTTGCCGTTTTCACCTTTGAAACACTGTAGTAAAAACACCCATAATGTTGCAAATTCTCTTTCTTTACAAAAGGCATCTAATAAGATTGAAAACTCAAAACCAGAGCCTGTGGTCTTTCATGGCAACTGTGCTGTTAAGCCAGATAAAATACATTCTAGTTGGAAAAGTGCCCAAAAAAGTGATTTGAACTGTATTCCTGTTTCAATGCAATTTCAAGTTAAGAATGGAAATGAAATTATTCAGACTACAAGCAATCCTCTTCCTTTTTTTCCATCAGGATCTGATAATTCTCATAGACAATGGAATGAAAAACCTGGGAATCACAGGCAAAATATTTCCTGTCAGTCATCCAATGTTTTCACCAATACAAAACCTAGTGTCCCAACTAAAGTGGTTAACCAGGCTAATACAGGTCACTTGAATCAAGCTGAAATGCCAAAGAAATCCTCTCTGTCATTTGATGACTGGAATGAACCAAAATTCTCTGATGAGGTATTAGATATGTTCTGTGAATCCAATAGTCTTTGGGATGCAAACTGTGAGGATGATGAACTGTTGTATCAGGTGTGTGATGATATAGAAAAGCAAACTCAGAGCCAAGATGTTAAACAAGGAAATGAAAGAGCTAAATCTGGACAAGGAGCCCCCATTAATTCCAGTTCAAGTACTGATAACAGCTTCCCGTCACCTATGCATGGACTGTCTGATCATCTCTTGGTTAAAAAACCGACTGTAAAACAGAACACGCTCTCACTAAATGATTCCTGTAGGAATCCATCAAAGGTTACGCATGGAATGGCCACAACAGGTCACATCGCCAACTGTAAAAACGTCTCAAGCCCTCAAACTCTGATCTCAGGTACATCTGTGGAGTGTAAATACATGTTACCTAAAAACTGTCATCAGGCTTCTCCTGAAGATGCTACAAAGGCTGCGTTGGGAAAATGGTATAGGTCAAATTCTGTGCCAGCAGGAGAGTCCAGTTTTAAACTCAATCCTGTTAATGCAGTCAACATGTTTAGCAGCAAAACATCAGACAGCCCAGATGCAGGAAAAGCATCAAATAACAGTTTGGGTAACACAACATCACTTGTGCCTTCAAAGTTTAAGTTCCGAAAGACTAACAATTTCCAGGGTGCTCTTCATGTAGCACCTGAAAATGCAGATGGTCATTCTGGCATTGGAATTACACTGCAGGGTTTGGAAGGAAGTAAGACTCAGGTGAATGGGACTTTGCACAACAAGAAACCACCTTTCAAGAGGCACCTTTCAGAGTCTTTTGCGCTCCCTACATCAGGTATTTCTAAATTGTGTCACTATTTGACTGATATCTGTTTGTTTTCTTATTGTAATCAGAATGGAAGAGAACTTTATACTATACCCAAAATTAATAGTCTTCAATACTCATCCATTCAGCTTAGATGAGAATTTGGAGGTTATTTTCTCAAAAGTTAAACTGCCTGTGCACATCTCTTGAATTTCTGTAATTAAGGACTTCTGTTTCCTATTTTCATTCCACTCTCTACAGACCCTGGGAATCACGAGCATCATGCACAGGCTGATGGCAGCACCAAATGTACCATATACTTAAATTGTTTCTTAAAAATAATACTATTTTGATACACAGTAAATGCTGCGTAGTAAAAGTGTAGCACAGTGAATCCATTTACAGAAACATTAAAAATAACTTAGATCATGGCCATGATTTGTAAAACTCTAGTTAATGGTGGGGCAAGGAAAAGAAGCAGCAGGTGATTACAGAATGCCAAGTTAGTTTTATACACCTGGAAATTGGAACCTTGAATCATTTGATGTTTCTGAAAACTCAGCCTGCATTGTTGTTTGCTCTGTGGCTAAAACTGCCAGTGAAATATTCTTGTGTTACCAATCTAAACACTGAGATTCCCTTTTATCAAGAAGGGAGATCAAACACCTTTCTGAGGTCAAGCAACATGCACTGGCGTTACTTGCTAAGGACATGCAGTGCCAGTCAGGTGCTGGTCAGGGTTGTTCTTCCTTGGTGAAGTTGTAATCCGTATTATTAATATTTAATCAATATAAACATTAATGTTGATAAAGCTTGCCTTTAGAGTGTATTACACCAACCTCAATTTTCAGGATGTTACAGAAACATTTAAAAAATTAATGATAGCCAACATTTTGAAAGAATTATTTGAAGAATCGGGGTTTTTTTATATGTTTCTTCCCCAGCAAAGAAGCAGATAAATGGAAAGTGGCAATTTGGGGTATTAAGGGAGAAGGGGCTGGAGGGATAACTACTCATTCCATGGAATGTTCTAGAGAATAAAGGAATGAGAAGGAAGAGCACAGATTTTTTTCTTTACAGATAAACAAGTGCCCTCAAATTACTGGTGAAAGAACATTTCTGTAAAAAAAAAAATCAAATATCAAAAACTCATATGCAATTTTTTGTGGACATTTTTTTTCTAGAAGAAAAGAGACCCTTAGCTTTCCTTATCAATTTAGAAGACTACTCATTATAAATCTGTTAATTGGAAATTGGTTTATAAGAGCATTAAAATTCTTGACATGTTCAGGGAGTGTTGATTCCACTGAGGTCAGGATTTTATTGTATGGGAATTTATAGTTCTGTAAAACAACAGATAAAATATTATGCTTTGCTATCATGCTTTTGTCTCCTTTGCCAATTTTTATTGCTACTTTTGACCTTTTTTCAACCTTTCTGGTTTTATTTGTGGGACACCTGTACTGTATCTGACCCCTGTGCCTTTACCATTTCCATGCCCATATCTCTGCTTAACTCACTAAACTGTAGGGCCCTTTTCATTCTTGACAGCCTTAATTTTTGTAACCCGTCACCATCTCCTGCGTTGACTCCTGATGCCATAAGGTTCACTTGAAGGGCAACCATGTAAAATTTCCTTGAAGGAAATGTCTGCATCCCAGTATTCTCATTGGGAGGTAGTAATCAGTAGCACTACAAAGGTCACACATCTCATCCCCCTTCCTGCCTTGAGGTCAGGATGGATGAGCCATTTTTAATGTGGCTACCTCCGAGTAGTGTGCTCTTGCCATAGATCTTCCTACACTGGAAACAGATAAGTTCAAATACATATTGAATGAACTTGAAGGCTCCTAATAAATGTTCTTTTTATTTACAGTGGCCATGATGGAACAAAAAACCAGGAAGTGTTCTCAAGAAGAGATTGAAAGGAAAAAACAAGAAGCTCTTGCACGAAGAAAATGCAGGATGCAGGCATTCTTTAAAGATGCTTGAATCTGGAGTTTGTTTTGTCTAAGGATTAAGTTTTTGGGAGGGAAATATTGTAGTGCTGGAAGACACTTCTTGAACTGTTCACAGCTACTTATGGCAAGCTCTTTCTGTTTCTCAGTTGAAAAAAACCTTGTCCTGAACCATAAATAATACTCTAGTGGTGGTATTTAGTGTCTGTTACAAACTATCAGTTATTGATGTGTCATCCCAAACTACCTTCAGCACAACTGTGACTATATGGAATTCACATGCTGCTATGTGTTGAAATTATACAGTCTGAAAATCATCAGAGCATAAAAGCATTTATAGGCACACGTAAATAAATGTCAAAAACATACTCTATGTATTTCTCTTATTGGAGGTATCCTAATCTAGGAGAAAACTCAATGACGCACATACTAAAAAAACAATAATGTTTGCTCTCAGAAGAATTTTTTAAAATTTTGATTGAAAGAAAGCACAATCTGGAAAACATCTAGAACTGGAAAACTAATGGAAATGAACAGGATTTGGAAAGAGTCCTCAATTTGTCTCCATTACTTAGGTAAGAATTGTACGTAGTGAAGGAAGACTTTAATTTAAACTTCATAAGGTAAAAAAACATCCTGGGGAGGACATTTTCTTCTTTGAAGTTACTTCCTTCTTGTAGAGTTGGAAATACCCTCCCTAATAAAACTGGACCCCCTTTTTCTAAACACGCATCAGTGAGCTAACTAAAAGAGATACTTTATGTCATTTTACCAGACCATGAGAAATATAAAATACACTGGGTGAAATTTCAACAACTGTGAATCAGTTAAGCCTTATGGGTTGTACATATTTTTCAAACTAAAGGCTGTTAAAACATAAAAATGCAATGTCATGTCAGCTTAACAGGGGCTGATAGAATTTTTGATGTGATAGATGAGTGCAGAGCTCAAACTGCAAAAACTGCCTGTGGGTAAGCTGCAAGATATTTTTCAACTGAGAAATGCTTATATGTAAACATGTGACACTATGAAAAGTGACTGTGATTTTTCTTTGTAAATAAATAACTTTGAAATGTACCAAAGGTTAGAGGAAGCTTTTGGGGTTTTTTTGTACTATGTGCCATTTTTGTAACTCCTAAAAATGTAAGTACTGTATATTTGTAAATCTTCATTAAACTATTTTACGTTTTTCTACTCTGATTTGCAAAAAAGGGAGGGAAATGGGAATTATATATGGACTTTAGCTCATTGGTCTCTCTTGGTAATTTACCCAATTGTTTCTTGCTTCAATTTTCTACCTATAGTAGGTAGAAAACTGCTTCCTTTGATCCACTGAAACTAGAAATCCTTGGTGGAGGGATTGATTCTATACACAACCCTCTGCAGTGGAGTCCTGAAATATTTAACTAGTTATTTTCCTTTTGTGTTAACAACCATTCTTGGTACTAGTTAGTGGGTGCCCAGTAAGCACTAAGTAGAGTCTGTAGCTGCAGCTCCCTGTCCTTCAGCCATTGTGCATTATGCAATGAGTTGGATCAGCTACTGATCTGACTAAAAATTAAGGAAAAGATGTTTTCAGCATTTTAAAGACCATAATAATACTTTTAACAGATGAAATAACACAAATAGCAAGACTTGTGTGGTTAAACCTATGCTGGTAGCATTTAAATAATTTATAAGAGATTTATGTGTCCTTATGACAAGTAAATGTAAATTCCAAATAGCGGCTACTGTAAAAATTCTGATTATCCTGAGATTGGAGTTTGAGGGATGTATCTGAGGGATAGGCTTGTCTTTGTGGTGTTCCAAGAAAAACTAAACTATCAGGTAACTCTCCTTCCAAGAAAGTGGCAATGAAAAGAGGTTTCTACAATCAGTATTAAATGTGTTATAAAACTCACTTTTAAGTTATTGATACACAAGAATGTCAAATCTTCTTGAGAAAGATAAAAATAGGCTTTTGCTAGGACAGTGTTCAGCTTATCAACCCATTCCACCTCAGGACATTTCTCCAGAAATAGTTCTGTAAAGGAACCAGTATAATTTTTGTTTCAAAGATAATGTGGTTAATAATAATTCTGATCTGTGAAAATAAGCTAACTGGGAAGGAAGGAATTGTAGTGGGTGTTAGAACTTTTTAGCAATGTTTCATTCTCTGATGCAAAAGGAGAAACTTCTAATCAGCTTAGAAATATTATATAATGTAAAATAAAGGATAAGCATATAATGGCTGCCCAAGCTCAGCTCCCTGGTACATCCTGCCTGAAATGCCACCAATGTCTCTTCCTGAGAGCAGGGTAAGCATACACTGGGCCACCTGTTAAGAGGACAACCCTGAGCTAAAGGTGCAAAAAGGAATTCTGCTGCCAGGATCCTTTGCAAACTTCCCTACTGGAGAATAACACAAATTACTTGTTGACTTTTTACTGTCACTTGCTTAACCCAAGTACTTTCTACATGCTGCTAAACCATATCTGAAGAATGGTTGCTGATCAGTGTAACACATTAATTTTGACAGCTTACAGCAAATGCATCCATTGCCCTCCCCTAATAAACCAATCATAAGAGTTCATTTTTTTTATCAGAAATAACTGTTTCTAGTATTGATACTATTCAATCTGTAATTCGCTTTTTTCTTAAACATTACTTTCCAAATAAAAATCATAAGTTCTTGAGATAATGGTGTGAGAAGATGTGAACTGATGTGAGAAGATACTGATGCTTTTTTGGTCGCATCTTGACTGTCCTCAGATGCTTTACCACACCATCTCTCAGCTCACACACAGAACTGAGTTATTTCTTTCTGTGTCTTGACGCTACTAGAAACAGAGAAATAATTGCTTGTATCAAACTTAAACCATTCCTATGCCATTCCACATAAGGTCTTGGTGACCCACTGATGCCACATGTGCTTCAACCACATAGCCTTTTCTCTGACCGCTTGCAGTAGACAACAGATCTTCATGAGAAAAGAATCTATGTCACTGCAATTAATTTATACACATGTGCACATAAAAAGTTTGGTATTTCTACAGCTGACATTTCACTATGAAGCCACATCTTTCTTCAGGGAAAAAAGACCTATACAAATAGTAACAACAATCTTAAATACATTCTAAATTAAATTATGACTGTCGTGTTGCATTATAAATTAATTTATGACTGTTTGCTTAAGCTCTCATCTTCGTTTCATTCAGAGCATAGTAATTTTTCACGTGAGCAGAGCAATCAATGGGCTTAAGTTTAAATGCAAATAGAATTCCTGTATATCCCCACACCTGAGTATAATTTGTATTTCACAGATACGAGAATACATGCTTCACTACGAGTGATGTGAAATCCAAGGACTATCATTTTCAAGTCAAACTGTAGAAGATTTTTATTTTTTTCCTTTAAGGGAAGGCTGATATAATCAGGTTAAGGATCCATTCCTCATTATTCTCTTTATCTATATCTAAAATTACACATCTTGGAAAATACATACATACATTCTCACCCTCCCAGCTCATACTGGTAAGGGATCACGTTTAAAGCAGTGGAGAAAGTTACTAATATTGAGTTTTTATTGTGTTAGTTGTATCTAATTTTCAGAGAGGTCAGCATTCAGCAGCTCCTCAGATTTTGGCCTATAAGGCACAATTAATCTTAGGGCTTCAGTTCAAGAATAGCAATGCAATCTTTTACTATGAGTACCACTTATTACAACTAGACCTTTATACCCAGAGGAAGAACATAGATGAATTCATTGATTATATCTTTTTAAGCCTAAAAAGAGCTACAATTTGTCAGGAAAGAATAGCTGGAAGCAACAGACAGTGACCTAAATAGTGGAATTCTAAAGATAAAATAAAAGAAAATAAACACAAATGCTTCATTGTTTGAGAGCTGCATTGTCTGCAACACACTCCAGCGAATCCACTGTCTGTGGAAGAGGCCAAGGCAGATATAATCCGTGCAGCTAAAAATGACAACCTGAGTAAGTAGCCATCAAAGATGAAGCCAGAAAGACTCTGATGATCGTGTTGTAAATCATAAGGGCAATATTGGTCCAAAGCTGCGGTTACTTCACACAACCCTGGTTTTGTGGCAATAGGCAGAGAAGTCCTGCTTCGTAAATCACTTAAGGATATCTAACACACTGTTCTTGGGGAACTAAGTATAAATTTCAGTGACTGCTGTCTGGGTGTAAGGTCAATGCCAACCATTCAGGGCCAGATGCCGCTCCTGCAGCCATTTCCTTATAGAGGTGGAGACAATGGAACGGCTCCGGCAAATAAAGAACCAAACCTATGTGTTTCATTATTGTAAGGAGATTTTATCTTTAGCACGTAAATCAAGTGAAACAGCATTGCATTTATCAAAATTTGTTATTGTTTATGTGCATCTATGAAGTTTTTTTGGGAAAAAAGATTGCAGCTATGCACACTTTTTAAAAACCATAGCTAATGGCTTTCACCGCAAACAACACAGTTGAGAGGAAAGGAGAGGGCTCCAGGATTTACAGATTTCCTTTGAATGAAGTTGTCTGGTCTTTGCAGCCTGTCCTTGCTGAAGGAAAAACTTTGTTATACTTTTAACCCTGGAAAATTAGGACCCATGTGGACATGGGGATGAAGCCTTGTTTGTGCAAATTAAATGCTCTATTCATAGAATCATAAGAATTGGAAGGGACCTTCAAAGGCCATATAGTCCAACTCCCCCTGTAGCAAGCAGAGAATTCCTGCACTAGATCAGGCTGCTCAGAACCTCATCAAGCCTGGCCTTGAATGTCTCCAGAGATGGGCCCTCCATCACCTCTCTGGACAACCTCTTCCAGGGTCTCACCACGCTCACGGGGAAGAAATTTTTCCTAATGTCCAATCTAAACCTGAACTGCTCTAGTTTTATTCTGGTTGAGCAGGGCACTTTAGGGTTTGGATTGGGTTTTTTTTTTGGCTGATCAAGGTGGGATCCCTTACATGCCTAAAGCTGAGCACCAATTGGGCACGGTTTTTTTGCAGAATCATGGCTGTAGGGACAAGTGTTCAAGGCTATTTAAGCATCTCATGGAGGATTGGTGGGGAATCACACTGTTGGATTCAGCCTGGTAGGAAAAAGAAGAGGATGAATAGCTGAATTTTAATATTGCACTGGATACTTAGCTCCATTTTTGATATTACAACCTGGAAAAAGCTGAACCTCAAAATAAGATTTTAAAAAATTATATAATGAGAGAATGAAAAATGCATTCTCTAAGGATTGCGTAACAGCTTGGAAGCATTTTAGCAGATGAAGTGTTAATACTTCCTTCACCATAATGACTTCCAATGGCCTTTTTCAAAAAAACTTAGCTTTTGGATTCCACAGCAAAAACCTGAACTATATTATAAGAAATATACCAAATTTGAATCCCCGTCTTCCTGGTTGCTCCTCATCAGCCACAATGTGCCTGCATAGAGCCAGATGTTGTTGCAAATTCCAATGCCGTAAATGAAGATGACATTGCTCATAATGACTTTGTTGTGTTTGAACTTCAATAAGTATTGGTGATGCACAAATTAAATTTTATAGAATTAATAAATTTTCCATATTTCTTGCTCACTTTTCAATAAGCTGAATGCTGATTTAATACCAGATTTCCAACAAACAATTAGGAAGGCAAAAAAAGCTATACTTGGACCTCACCTGGTCCAGCTCTGGAGCCATCAGTACAAGAACATGGGCCTGTTGGAGAGAGTCCAGAGGAGGCCACAGGGACGATCCAAGGGCTGGAGCCCTGTTCAGCCTGGAGAACAGAAAGCAGCAGGGAGACCTCACAGAGGCCTCCCAGTACTTGAAGGGGCTACAGGAAAGCTGGGGAGGGGCTGTTTGCCAGGGCATGGAGCCACGGGACGAGGGGCAGTGGTTTGAAACTAGAAAAGGACAGGATTAGATGAGACATTAAGAAGTTCTTCATCATGAGGGTGGTGAGGTCCTGAAACAGGTTGTCCAAAGAGGTGGTGGAGACTCCATCTTTGGCCAGGCCTGATGAGGCTCTGAGCAGCCTGATCTAGTGCTCACTGTTGGGGCGTTGGACTAGATGTCCTTTGAAGGTCCCTTCCAACTTCATGCATACTATGATTCTTGTTTATGCACTAGGGGTGAAGTATCATAGCCTCCTTTACTCAACACTTTCCTTCCAGGTGACCTAGGCCCTTCATAGGAAACAGACATCTAAATATCATATGAGCTTTTGTCAAACTCCTCATGTGTTTTTTTTCCTGTCCATCCCTAGGTAACTATAATTCCTCAGTGTCTGCTGTGGTCATTAGGAGAGCTCTGTAGATCTTAGAATCATGTCCTATAAAGGCTTCCACAACAACCAAACTCATGCTCCAGGGAGACTGGAGCTATCTGAAAGTTTCAAATTCACATTTACTTTTAGTTAGATCCTCAACTCCGATATTTTCTAAGACGTAAGTCATCCAGTCCTGACATTTAAGGGTGATGTGTTAAAGCTGTGCCGTCTGTAATCTGCAGATGTGGGGAGGAATAACTTGGACTGCCTCTGAAGTATGTGTGTGGGGTGGGTGAGAACAGCAAGGTCATATCTTTGCACATGAAATTTTTGAAAGGCTCCACATCACTGCTGAAAAATTTCTAGAGGTCAAAAAAAGTCTGAATGCACTGCACTAGAGTGTCAAACCTCAACAACGGAACACATTAAAAAGAGTCTGCCCAAGTGACAGTTTTCTAATAGATAACCACAGAGATAGGAAGAAAAGTTTAAGGACAGCCTGTAGGAAGAGTTATGGAGGTGAATGGAAAGAAATTTGAAGATGGTTTAAGATAATGTCAATCGGTGTGGAGCAGATAAAGACAGACCCTTTTTCATTTCCTTGTGAAAGTTTGAGGCACCAACGAAACTACATAAAACACCTGTTAGTTATAAAAACGTCAAACAAGCACACATTTGGGAAATGGAGAGACTCAAACATTCATGAAAGGGCAAGAGAGATTCTTGGAAAACATGTCAGATATATTTGTCATCTCAGCAATTTGCCTGTCCGTGTTCCAGAAAAAACACAAGCCATTTTATGAGCACTGAAAGTAATCAAGCCTGATTTCCTACAGACTAATTAATGGAGTTTTTAAAAGCTGCAAGTTCCAAATGAAGCTTTTTTGGTTGAGTCCCACAGCACTAGAATCCAGTGTGGATTCTCCAGGGACTAATAAGAATTAATGCATACCTTCACCCTTCTGCAGATATAGGAATATTTTGAGACTGTTCTCCTCCATCACTTTCATCAGACTTCTGGAAAATACTATTATTTTTCAGACATTGGAAAGAGCTGACCCTTCTCTACCCCTAGCTTACTTGGTGGAATTTCCCTATCCTTTTCATTTAATGGTGCTGTTGTACTGATTGTGGCTTGAGCACATATGAGAAAATATCGCTTCCACTCTCCAAAACTCCCTAATTTTTGTGACTCCAAGGAAGTCTTGAGCTTCACTAGTTAAGTAAATTGATCTTTCTTCTGACCTAGAAATGAGAGAAGATGGGAGGGGGCCCAGGACTTTCACTCTTGACAAGCTTTGTGTGAGACACTTATTGTGTCTTTGGTCTGCTACTAATAGAAACCACTGCCAATCTGCTTGTCCACGTGCTGCTAAAACCACCAGTCCTGTCCTGTTATAGATACATAGGAATATTTTAATTCATTTTCTATACAAGACCATTCATCAAGTAAATCTATTTTAAAATGAAGCTAGCTTCAATATTTACTGCAACTTAATGACAACTTTAGACAAGAATTTAATTACACAGAGTCAGCATACCACATATATTGTGGGGATGTACCATGGGACTTATTTTAAAGTGTAATTTAGAGTATAACTTTTAGACTGCTCCTCAATATGAACTTAAATCAAAATATTTCCACTGATGGAGCACATTCTTCAAAACTGATTACAAAAGTAGCCACAGTACTAATGGAGGCTTACTGTTATTTTATGTGTTACAGCATAAATGACTTTCAAGAACACTCTTGGGAAGCTGCACTGCAATTCAATATCTTAAAAACTGCTCGGGAAATATTTTTTGCACAAGGACCTGCTTTTTCCCCTCAGCATTACCTACATATACATGTTGCTGTTGGAAAGTTTTGTATCCTTCACAACTTGCTTACCACGTCCCAAAAACACAGAAATGTTGCGCTGTGCTTTGCAGAACTGGACTCCTCTAAGGATCAGACAACAGATGAGGACTGAGAAGTCTGAGCGTTTTCTCCCTGCTGATCTGAAGGAGGTTTATAGAGTCCAGTCATACTTTCCGTCTTCATCATTACCCCATTTTTTGCTGGCACCACCCACGGTGCTGTGGAAAGAGGGAGGTATCCTAAAACGTCTGCATTTCAAGGCCCTGCCGTGAAAATGCCACACAATCTTTGTGGCACAGCTGTGGCCACCACCAGGAGATGTGAATTACTTCTGTGAACACAGAGAAACCAGCTGTGCTTAACAGACGAGACATACAACCAAATTCTTATTTAAACTGACCTTAGTTAACGTGCTAAGAACTGTTGCTCTGTGGCAGTACCCGAGGCCTTACTTACAGGAGGCTGCTGTTCAGCTGCTTAACAAACTTAATTCAATAGAAGAGTGGCTGATGCCATTCCCTGAATAAATAATTTGTAGCAGAAAAAGCAGGTAAGTCAGCACAACACTCTGGGGTAGATGAGGAGCTAAGTTGATTCAGGAATGTAACTACTAAAAGACAGAGATTCAAATAAAATGGGCTATGCCAGAACACAAAGGGATTTTCCCATGACCTAATTATCATAGAATGATTTGGGTTGGAGTGGACCTTAAAGATCATAGAATCATAGAATCACAGAATCATAGAACAGTTCAGGTTGGAAGGGACCTTAAAGATTATCGAGTTCCAACGCCCCGCCATTGGCAGGGACACCTCCCACTAGATCAGGCTGCTCAGTGCCTTGTCCAGCCTGGCCTTAAACACCTCCAGAGAGGGGGCATCCACAACCTCTCTGGGCAACCAGTTCCAGTGTTTCACTACCCTCACAGTAAAGAACTTCTTTCTTGCATCTAGCCTGAATCTACTCTCTTCCTATTTACATCACGTATCTCATTAAAAAGTCCTACCCCAGCCTTTCTGTAGGTCCCCTTCAGGTACTGAGAAGCTACTATGAGGTCTCCCTGAAGCCTTCTCTTCACCAAGCTGAACAACCCCAACTCTTTCAGCCTGTCTTCATAAGGCAGTTGCTCCAGCCCTTCGATCATCTTCATGGCCCTCCTCTGGATCCACTCCAACAGCTCAATGTCCCCCCTGCCATGGGCCAGGGACACCTTTCACACTAGACCAGGTTGCTCAGTGCCTTGTCCAGCCTGGACAAGGATTGATCCACTCCAAAAAACACCCAGAATGGAGTGCTCCTGCTTATTCTTTTGTGATGCTGAGCATGGAGCTGCTCAGAAGGGTTAATATTTCTTCTAATACACACTCCTGTCTTTTGATGAATAGCTTCGAGGACTGCGTGGCTGCTTTTTAGCGGGCACTATTTGTAGACCTTCATTTCCCTCGATGAGGAGAGCAGCTCCCGCGGGGGGCAGCCCGGGCTGGGGAAGGGAATCACGGCGTAAAAGAGCCGGCAAGAAGCTGGGTTCCGTGCTTTCGGAAGGAGAAGGAAGCTGCGAGGCTGAGCCGCGCCCCGGCAGCTCCGGGAGGCGGTGCCAGTGAGGGAGCGCGGGGCGGAGCCGCTGCCCCCGGCAGCAGCTTGAAGCGGAGCCCGAGCTCGCTAACGGTCAGTGGCTGAGGAGAGCGGCTCCCGCTCACAAACAGGCTGGCTGCAGAGCCTGAGGGCTGTCCCACAGAGACTCTCCAAAGTGCGTAAGGATGGAGCTCCCTTTAGCAGTTGCATTAATTTCAGCTGCTACAGGGCACAGACATAGAGTCTGAGATCTCACTAATGATTATAAATACATAAAGGATGAGTGTCAGGAAGATGGAGCCAGGCTCTTCTCAGTGATACCCAGTGATGGGA
>VZTY01013917.1:0-11695 GCA_013400935.1 Turnix velox
TCCAATCTGAACTATTCTATGTTTCTATCTCACCTTTGAAGTACATCTTGCTGCTGGCCCTGGACTGTAATTTTTGGTTTAGCATGTCATGAATAAACTTTCTGAGTCATAGGATGGTTTAAGTTGGAAAGGACCTTAAATATCATCTAGTTCCAACCTCCCTACCATGGGCAGGGATGCATCCTGTGCCATGATTGTTGTCTACTTGACCATTCAGAGAGGAACTGCCTTCCCCTTTCTCCTAGAATTGCACTTGGGTTTCCAGAATTATCCTGTCACACCAGTGAGAGACACAGAATCCAAGCTGTGTGTTTCCCCTCTCTGAAGCAGAGGTTCTGCTTCATAGCCTGCTATGACCTCCATGGTCACAGTGCTGGCTAGGAGCAGTGGGATGGAGGGATACAAATTTAATCACCAAAGAGAGCATTTCGGAGCTGGCTTGTGTCCACTGTGCAGTGCCATGATCTAGAAGCCATTTCAGGTCACAGATAGAAAGCAAACACAGGAAAGATAACCACGGATTACGAGGCTGTTTGAAATCTATGTAGGAATACTGTTTTGACAGCAGAAATTATAAACAGATCATTTTTATTGACCTCTCACCCACAATCTGTTTGAAAGCAATTCCTGCCTTTTATCTGAGAAACTGACAGTGGAAAACATCGCTTACATGGAAAATACCGCCTTGGTCATCTCTTGCCCAATGGTTTATTTCCTAATTCTGATTAACCAAGATAATGCTCATATTTTCTTGGCACTACCTGAGTGTGAGTCCCTGTGGTGCTGCTGATGGGTCTGCCCTGATGAATCAGAGCTGAAATCTGTCTGTGATTGACTGATAAGGGGAGGATGACACTTGGGACAGCACAAACTGTGAGAGAGACGCACGTGCCAGCCTTTTCTACAATACTTTCACCAAGGGTGGAGGAGGAAAGTGGAAAAGGGAGATACAGGAAGGAAAGAGGCAGATATAATAAAAAGGCTAGATATAAGAAAGAAATTCTTTACAGTGAGGGTAGTGAAACTCTGGAAGAGGTTGCCCAGAGATGCTTGTGGATGCCCCCTCTCTGGAGGTGTTTAAGGCCAGGTTGGACAAGGCACTGAGCAGCCTGATGTAGTGGGAGGTGTCCCTGCCTATGGCAGGGGGGTTGGATGATTTTAAGGTGCCTTCCAACCCAAGCTATTCTGTGATTCTATAATAGCAGGAAAAGCAGGGCACAGATCAGGAAATGCAGTCAGAACACAGAAACAGAAAGCATTTCCAAAGCAGAGATAGGTTGCTACAATACAGAAATCTGCTCTACTTTGTCCTAGTTACTTATAGGAAGTGCTGCAGGCCTCCCACACCTCTTTTAGTTAGTGATGACAGCAGGAGACAACAAGGCTGTTTCAGCATGTTGCTGCTCCTCGATGTTGGACTTGACCTGCTCTTCCCTTCCTGGGAGACCAGCAAGGTGGAGACAGGGACTAGGGCTCCAGGGTGCCCTTCTTGGGTGGTGAGATAAGGCCAGCAAGATTGTGAGCATCCTGGAGGTGACAGATTTGACCAAGCAGCCAAAGCTCAGGCTAGATATAAGAAAGAAATTCTTTAGGGTGAGGGTAGTGAAACACTGGAAGAGGTTGCCCAGAGAGGTTGTGGATGCCCCCTCTCTGGAGATGTTCAAGGCCAGGCTGGACAAGGCACTGAGCAGCCTGATGTAGTGGGAGGTGTCCCTACCTATGGCAGGGGGGTTGGAACTGGATGAACTTTAAGGTCCCTTCCAATCTGAACCATTCTATGATTCTATGTCTGCAAGGGCCTGTCCAATGCTAGAAGCAAGGCAGGAACCATGAGGAGAAGAATCCTCTCTTGGATTACTAGAAGCAGATCAGGCTGGCTTCACTCTCCTGCGCAGGCTCTGCTAACCATGCAGCATTGACCTCTGCAGTGGGTATGGTGGCAGTAGCATTGCTGCACCCATGAGAGGTTGAGGATTTTAAAGGATCATAGATTGTGTTAAGTTGGAAGGGACCTTTAAAGTCCAACTCCACTGCAGTAAGTGGAGGCATCTTTAACTCGGATTGCTCAGAATCTTATCAAGCCTGGCCTTGACTGTCTCCAGAGATGGGGCCTCCACCACCTCTCTGAGCAACCTGTTACAATCAGTCTAAGAATCTGAGAGACCAAACCTCTGCAACCTGTTTGTTAGAGAAGAATGGCATTCCTTTAAGCAGCTCTTTACTTGCAATTGCCTTGAACTGTGGTTTTCCTGGTCTGCAAGCCCAGGAGGCTCTGAGAAACTCCTCCCCAGAGACAGAGACTTGAGTCTGTGTCCCCTCTGCTCTTCCTGGTTAACAATGAAAAACCTCCTTATGGAATCTTTACTGTAGAACATTTGCTGTTCTGGCTCAGTGCCTGATTCTTGCAAATCTATTTATCCTTCAGTCTTCCCCCAGCACTGTTGCTGCCAGGGCCATAACTGAGCTTTCATTGTTGGAGTTGGGAGAGTGATTAAATCTGTGTTAGAGCTGAGCCAGGCTGATCCACCTACTTCTGTCCTGAGACTATTTTTTCATCAGCGTGCTACTGTGTTAGAAATTTGCATCCATGGAAGATATTCTTAATGTGAGACTAACTGAGACCTCTTGTCTGGTCTTGTCTTGCCTACTCACTGCTGGCCAGACACACTGCTACTGAGCAGCAGTCTGAATCTGCTTATTTCCTTTCAAGGCACTGATATTGACCACAGCCCTATGGGATGATTAGCACTTTTCCCCCTCTGATGTAATCTGTTGTCCCTAGTACCTCCTCAGGGTATGAGTGCATGCCACTGCTGCTGCTTTACATGCTCAGCCATTCACCAGCCCTGATCCTGTCCCCAGACAGGTGTTTGTTGTCTCCATTGTGTGGAATGGGAGGCCACTTGCCCTCATGGTTACACTGTTTTACTAAAAACAGGTTAGGCAGAGAAAACGTATAATGGGAATAGTCCACGTCAAGAAGAGAGGTGACTTTGCCCCTCGGCTCTAGTGAGGCCCCACATGGAGTATTGCAACCAGTTCTGGAGTCCTCAACACAAGAAAGACATTGAGCTGTTGGAGCAGGTCCAGAGGAGGCCACAAAGATGATCAAAGGGCTGGAGCAACTGCCTTATGAAGACAGGCTGAAGGAGTTGGGGTTGTTGAGCTAGGTGAAGAGAAGGCTCAGGGGGGACCCTCATCAGAGGGTAGATTCAGGCTAGATATAAGAAAGAAATTCTTTATGGTGAGGGTGGTGAAACACTGGAAGAGGTTGCCCAGAGAGGTTGTGGATGCCCCCTCTCTGGAGGTGTTTAAAGGCCAGGCTGGACAAGGCACTGAGCAGCCTGATGTAGTGGGAGGTGTCCCTGCCTGTGGCAAGGGGGTTGGAACTGGATGATCTTTAAGGTCCCTTCCAACCCAAACCATTCAATGATTCTATGATTCTATGTCCTGACCAGCAGCTGCCTGTGGGAATGTCTGATGGTCTGGCAACAAAAGCAATGCCAACAATGGAGCTAATATTCTATTGGTTTTGAAGGCTCCTGGTCCTATTTAATTTTCTAAATCAGACATGACCAGGATTATCCAATTTCAATGAGCCCATGTAGGGAAAATACCAGTCTAATTCTCTCTAGAAGACAGAATCTCACCCTGGGAGCATGTCACATCCTTGCTAAGGCTCCATGCAAAGCCTGAGAGCCCTTTATGGTAGAGAGGACAAAATAGGTGCATCTTCTGCCCAGTTCTGTGCCCATGCCAGGGTTGCTTGTCCCTGCTGTTCGGTGTTTGTGCTTCTGTCTGTGTTGTCTGTTGCTGACAGATATTTGCTCAAAACTAAGCAGCAACATTTTTACTGGGCCACCTCATACCTCATCAGTTCTTAAGGAGCAGGATCAGCGGGATCTGAGCAGGAAACATCTGCTTGGGAGTCTGCTGCATCCTGATCTTTCAAATGAGCTGTGGCAAAATGGGGAATAAACAGGGCTGGTGCATAACAAAGTGGTGTCCGGTAGCAAATTCCTCCTGTCGTAAAAAACCCTGAAACTTACCCTTGTTTCCCCAAATCCTCTCTGCTTCCCAGCTAAGCCCCAACAATTTCAAGTATCTCAGGCATGCAAGGAAATACTGCTGACGTCTCACAGCCGGAGGCTGGGGAGAGGAGAGGGAGCTCAGGAAGTCTGTGCCCCCGACAGTGAAACAGATACTGTGTGGAGAGCATATTCTGGGTCATAAAAGGGTTTCCCCAAAGTGCAATCTGTCTGAGGCAATTTTCTATTTAAAGTTCCCAGCTGTAGCCTGAGGAAGGGGCAGTGGATCTCCGTGTGAATCATCCATCCTGTCCGAGAGAGTCCCAAGGTGTGAGGTTTCCTGTGTTGGGGAAGAAAACAAGACATTAAGCTACTGCTGGTGCCAGATGCCAATAGGATCTAACAGGGACCTGGATGAGGTCATATGGGAACTCAGATGTAATCCTTGTCTGCTATTAATCCCTCACACTCAGAAAAACCAGAGCAATGGGCTGATGGGTGTGCTATGCTGGAGTAGGTCCACAAAATGGGTGGAGGCTGTCCCATCACAATGACCAGATTGTAGCAGTGGAGGAGGTGGGTCACAGCCACTGGCTCCATGCCCTCTCTAGTCCCTAGGAGCAAGGAGACCCTTTCATCCCAGCTCCATGGTCAAGGCAATCAAGTCCATCCCCATACAGGTTCATGAGCTGCATGAGCCTTTTACTATCTGCTTAGCTCATAAATAGGATTTCGACTACAAATTATTCAGTGTGGGGAGAAGCATCAAGTTACAAAACACTCTCATTCACTGAATCGACACTGAATCATGTCCACGCTCAGCATGCAAGGAACATTTCAGCCACAGGAATGCTGAAAGTGCTGTCTGCAAGAAATGAAGGTGTGAAAGTGATAAAATACAGGGAAGCATTAGCTTACCTGGGTAAACTCAGTCATCAGCAACACTCAAGTTTTCCATTTGTACTTGAGGCTAAGTTTCTTGTCATTCAGTACATTTTAAATAGGCTTAAGGAGAAGGTCTTCAAATTATTTTGTCTAGTTTTTTCGTTATTGAACCATCAAGCATTTCAGTGGAAACATAATAGGGACAACACAGAAGAGCAGTAAGTGCCTGTCTTGCCAGAAGCACTGCAGTCACACATGCAAAATGCTCATCTGCTAAAAATCCAGTGCGTGGATTCAATCACATTCACATCATTTTGCTAAATTAAGAGAAGGTTCAGGGGGAACCTCATAGTAGCTTATCAGTACCTAAAGGGGGCCTACAGAAAGGCAGGGGTAGTAATAAGATATCTGATGGGAGGACCAGAAACAATGGATGTAAATTGGAAGGGGGTAGATTCAGGCTAGATATAAGAAAGAAATTCTTTACAGTGAGAGCAGTGAGCCACTGGAAGAGGTTGCCCAGAGAGGTTGTGGATGCCCCCTCAATCACTGGAGGTGTTTAAGGCCAGGCTGGACAAGGCACTGAGCAGCCTGATGTAGTGGGAGGTGTCCCTGCCCATGGCATGGGGGTTGGAACTAGATGATCTTCAAGGTCCCTTCCAACCCAAACTATTCTACGATTCTGTGATTCTAAGTTTGATATTGGATCAGGCAGTTTTGGTGCCACTCTGGCTTAATGTTGGATGGAAAAGGTGTGATTACCCAGTCTGTTGGGCCAGAGACTATCCTATCAATACAGTTTTTGAGAACACTTGTTTACTTGTGAATAGCACAATTATTTTCTATAGCAAATTATACTAATCTCAAAAAACATTTCCATTTATTTGACTAACCTTTGCATTAGCTCTAAATTAAGCATTGTGTTGAACCACACACTTTCATAACAACCCATGCTATAGTCATAGAATCAGAATAGTTTGGGTTGGAAGGGACCTTAAAGATCATCGAGTTCCAATTCCCCTGCCATAGGCAGGGACACCTCCCACTACATCAGGCTGCTCCGTGCTTTGTTCAGCCTGGCCTTATACACCTTCACAAAGGGTTTCTTTTTGTGTTGCTCATTACATTAAAGAAGTAAGTTTCTGTTAGAAATATTTGGTAAACAAATAAGGGAATTTATCTTTGTCTTCAAGTGTGCTACAGATGCACTCCTCAGTAATGGTGTCTTTATGGAAGAAGTTTGTAAACATTTGACAGGAGAGGTGGGATTTGTCCAACCAATTCCAGATGTTTACACTGTAAATTTCTGCCTATGAGCTAAGTGTCTAGACTGTTTTTATAGACAATGGAGAAATACAGGCACTCCAGGATGCATTTTTCCTTATCCTAATGGCTCTGATATTGCACTCTAAAGGTGCCTGTTTCTTTCCAGTGACTATAAAGGTAACCCAAAGTGTCTATCCCTGATGTTGATGTCCAGACTGCCTGCACTAGTAAACTACAAAGACAGGGATCATTCTCTGGCACTGAAGATGAGGGGTGAGGGATGGCACTAAGTATTTTTGCCTTCAAAAGTAGTGAGGTTGCTCGAAGTATCTGCTGCCATCCTGACCTGAACCCACTCACCTTTGGGAGAGCACTAGGTGGCCTGAGCTGAAATAATCCTGGGGACTGTTCCAGCAGCTGGGATGGCCTAGCACTGTGGATGGTCAAGCTACAGAAAGAAGCCATGGTAACTGTCATAGACATTTATATCATAGACATCAGGCATGACAAATAAAGAGAAGTAAATCCTACCAAATGTCTTCTGCCACCTTTTCTGACTACAAATATAGAGTCATAGAATCATAGAATCATAGAATAGTTTGGGTTGGAAGGGACCTTAAAGATCATCGAGTTCCAACCCCCCTGCCATAGGCAGGGATACCTCCCACTAGACCAGGCTGCCCAGTGCCCTGTCCAGCCTGGCCTTAAACACCTCCAGTGATTGAGGGGGCATCCACAACCTCACTGGGCAACCTGTTCCAGTATTTCACCACCCTCACTGTAAAGAATTTCTTTCTTATGTCTAGTCTAAATCTATCCCCCTCCAATTTATATCCATTCTTTCTAGTCCTCCCATCCGATATTATGTTAAAAATTCCTTCCCCTGCCTTTCTGTAGGACCCCCTCAGGTANAAACTGGACAAAGTAACTCCAGTTGGGGTCTGAACAGAGCCAAGTAGAGGGGTAAAATCATCTCCCTTGACCTGCTGGTCACATTTCTCTTGATGTAGCCCAGCATTTGGTTGGCTCCTGAGCTGCAAACACACATTGCCAGCTCAAATATGAGTGATTTCATTGCTGCTTGGATGCTGTTGTTGTTTCTTCCGCAGGGGCTATTGTTGCTAGTTGATATTTGGCTGATGATGTTTCTTCTTATCCTTCCTGAAGCATGAAGGTACTTTTTCTAAGTGCCTCCAGCTCTTACCACAGATTACACAGGAAGAGGATATCTCATTTGTCTCTGTAGGGATTTCCCCGTATTCACAGAATCACAGAATGTCAGGGATTGGAAGGGACCTCAAGAGATGATTTAGTCCAATTCCTCAGTTGGAGGAAGAACACCTAGACCAGGTCACACAGGAAGGTGTCCAGGCAGATTTTGAATGTCTCCAGAGAAGGAGACTCCACAACCTCTCTGGGCAGCCTGTTCCAGTGTTCTTTCACCCTCACTGTGAAATTTTTTTCTTATATTTCTGTGGAACTTCCTGTGTTCCAGTTTGCACCCATTGCCCTGTGTCCTGTCATTGGAGGTCACTGAGTAGAACTCCATCCTCCTGACACTCATCCTTAATATATTTATAGACACTAATGAGGTCGCTCCTCAGTCTCCTCCAAGCTAAAAAAGACCCAGCTTCCTCAGCCTTTCCTCATAAGGGAGATGCTCCAATCCCTTAATTATCTTTGTGGTTCTCTGCCCGACTTTCTCAGGCAGTTTCCTGTCCTTAAACTAGACTGATGATGAAGCTTTTCACTTGAAATCTGATGACTGTTAAAATCACTGGGGAGAGGACTACAAGATCAAGCAATGCCTTTGCTAAACCTGAAGACCTTCCTGAATAAAGTTTTGCTGCTGCTTTTATGTCAAGACATGGCTTTTCCCATCCATACCAACACCACTTGCCAACTGCACCCACCACTTTTTGCTCAGTAAAACCTTCTTGCTTGCAAACTACTTGGTTATTCTGTTGCAAAATTTCAAATTTTCCATGTTTCAGTGGTTCTCTCTTCTCTCTTGTGTCTGCAAGATGTGTCACTGGCACCAAGAACTAATCCTGTGGGTAAATACCATGTATCCTTAACCTATCAGAGGCATATTCTGATCACAGTTTTAGTGGTGCAAGTAGAAAACAACCATGTACAGAATCTGTCTCCTGGGGAAAGAACATTTGAAATAATTACATACAGTTGAGTTCTTCATATATTTTGGCTTTATCTCAGCAGATTCAGTGAGACATCTCCTACAACAGCATGAACAAGAGGCAGATCTGACCCCAGTCATGGAAGATGGACAGAAATGAAAATAAAACTCAAAAGCTAAGAATGGATGTTTTAGTTCAACTGCAACATAAAAAATAACAAAAATGGGAGGTGAGAATCTGAGGGGAATCTGTAAGTCCTGACCTGGCATTACAACTGTTTGGTTTTAGCCCTGAAGTCTTGCTCTCTGATGATGCATTAGGGAGTATTTTTACCTTTATGCCTTCTCTTCCATGAAAAATACTGATTTTCAATTAAGGGATCTTGCTTTTGTAGTGAAGTTTTATTCTTGAGGTTTGAAAATAGCACAAAAATAATTGATAGGGAGAAAAAATATATATACATATATCCTTGGAAAAAAAATCCTTACAAGAGGGAGGTCTTGGAAACTGGTCTCCAGACAAATAAGAAGTGCCATAAAAAATTGTCAGCCCTATTAATTAAAACTTTTAGTGTTGGAGAACAAATGGAAGCACATCTGAAAGCTGAAGGGGTTTGTAACGTGACTCACTCTTTTTGCCTCTGGGTCACCACCTCAGTGTTGGTGTGGGCTGGTAGCAACTGAAAGTCATTATTCTCTGACAGCTGTTTGAAGACCCGTGGGAAATGAGTTTGTGTTTCCCCTGCTCCCAGTGTTACAGTGACTGATGCAGCATCAAGTAATCTATCCTCCCTACAGGGGGTAATTGGTATTTTCCTCCGTGGTAGCAAACAGAGAAGCAGTAGCTAAAACAGGCTTGGAGCAAATTTATCATTATTGTCTTGTCAGCATCAGTCACATTATTATTTTCATCCCCAGAAGTCCACCTTGCCAGCTTGGTTTCAGGAGCCCAAACACAGGAGGTATCAGCAGGGTGTCCTGGTACCCTAGGAGCTGGCATCAATCAACTTATCAGTAGTTCTCAGTAGAGGAAGGAAGAGTTGGGGAGGGGAGTTAAACCTCTCTAACCAGCCCTTAGGATCTATCATCACTTGGTACCATGTGTGCTGTCTGTGATGGCACAGTTTCTCTTAATTTCTGTGTATGAAATGTGGGTGCATTTGTTTTAAAACTAAGTGAATGTTATGTCTGTTGTCTGCTGCAGAGGTCAGTTTGGAACAGATGTCACTCATAACACATCTGTTATTTGCATCAAGATGAACTTTAACTTAGAATTCTTTATTTTATTTTTTTTAATTTAATTTTATTTTATTTAAGATTGCCTTCCTGTCTGCTTCCTTCTGGGATGCTTTTTGGCAATTCCTCTTTAATTCAGCACTTTGCTCTTCCAAGGGTGCTATGTTGTTATCACACTTATACAGAGATTGCTGGAGGATGCTTGGAATTGGGGTTCTTTCTTTAATGAGATGAATAGCTTTGCAGCAGATCTTAGCTGAAGGGTCAGGACTAACTTAGTTCTCAATAGGTCACTGAATTGTTTTGAAAGGAGGTGTGTAAGGCCAGGCTGGATGAGGCATTGACCATTCTGGTCTAGTGGGAGGTGTCCCTCTAGTGGGAGGTGGTTTGGAACCAGATGATCTTTAAGGTCCCTTCCAACCCAAACTATTCTAATATAAATGACCTGTTGGTCAGCCTCCTCCTCCTCCTCCTCTCTGCCTGACCCCCCTTTCATTCACTCCTGTTCACTGAGAACTTTGGCTCAAATTCTTGACCAGTGGCAACCGTTAACTGAGTGTCCATGGGTTGAAGTAAAGTATCAGCAAGGTTTGGGTGAGGTAAAGCTGACAGAATGTATTTGGACCTTGTCAGCACTTCACATTTTTGCAATTATTTTACTTATTTTTTTACAGAAATTTGTGGAGAGCATATCTCCATCACACTTTTTGGTCCAGTACTCCCACATTCAGGTTTACTGACCCGTTGAACTTCAGTTTTAGGGACACTGACTCTTGTCACAGATGAAACCACCTCAACTGACCCTGGCCACGTTCACCCCAACCACATAAGGAAATTAGGCTCCAATGACTGTTGGGATTTCCTGTTATTTCCCTGACTGATGAAGTGATCTGCACCCAGAGACACATTCCCGGCAGACACTGTTTCCCATGTTTATTCCATCTATCTTGTTGTCCTCTCAGCTGCCTTCATGACTGATACAGCTTCTTCTAGATGATGGTTCATTTCATATAAAAATAAAGGTCCAAGCCAGGATCATTGTGCTCTGGAGAGGCTTGTTTTCCTCCAGTGGCTGAAAGCTGCTTTGAACAGAGACTTAGATGAGTGGATGCATGCCCTTGAGATAACTGATAGAAGAAGACTTGACAAAATTGAAGAGCAGAAAAAAAAACCCAACAAAAAAAAACAAACAAAAAAAGAACTTTAGCAACATGGAAAAATATATTAAAATAGTTAAAGTGATAATTTTGATTTATATAGGAAAAGAAGATTTATTGGCAACTCAGTTCCAGTCACTAAAAAGGATAAAATGTTTAAAAGCATTTTAAATGTAATGGAGAAGGACATGACAAGAAGCAGTGTTTGGAAACTGAAGCCAGAAGAATTTAAGTGCAGTCTCATAAGCAGCCTGATGTAGTGGGAGGTGTCCCTGCCTATGGCAGGGGGGTTGGAACTCAATGATCTTTAAGGTCCCTTTCAACCCGAACAATTCTATAATTCTATAACTCCCACAAAGCACTGTGCTACCAATGGAAAATGAAGTCCAAACCAGTTGCATGTTAATCAATGCCTGATGCCAGCTGAGGAACCCTGGAAAGTCTGAGAGAATCAGACAGGACTGGACAAATACAATGCAAGACCTACAGGAGACTCTCTTGGAGTAGAAGGTTGAAACTAGGAAGGATACATTAGTAAATCTGAAGGGTACCAGACTGTCATTAGTAGGTGTTTGAATCCAGACCCTGTTGTCTAGAATCCTCTTAAATCCAGTGGAGATCTTTCAAATCATAGAATGGTTTGGGTTGGAAGGGACCTTAAAGACCATCTAGTTCCAACCCCCCTGCCATGGTCAGGGACACCTCCCACTACATCAGGTTGCTCAGTGCCTTGTCCAGCCTGGCCTTAAACACCTCCAGAGAGGGGGCATCCACAGCCTCTCTGGGCAACCTCTTCCAGTGTCTCACCACCCTCACAGTCACTGGTGCACAGTTGATTTAACACCATTTGGAACTCTTTCATCTCATGATTTATTGTCCAAAAAATGGGTATCTTAAATTCCTTAAAAGGAATTTTTAACATAATATCGGATGGGAGGACTAGGAACAATGGATATAAATTAGAGGGGGATAGATTTAGACTAGAC
>VZTY01013918.1:0-47934 GCA_013400935.1 Turnix velox
TAATGCCAGGGAACGGCCCCTCCTCGCTTGTTTCCGCCCCTTCAGATCCATTTTGTCTGTGTGCGGGGGAGAGGAGCCATTGGTGAGTTCTCGTCCCGTTTGAAGCTGCCGCCGGGGACAGCGGCTCCGCCCCGCTCTCCCTCACTGGGCAACGCGGCCCAGCCTCGCAGCTTCCTCCTCCAGCCAAAAGCCCCAAAACCGAGCTTCTTGCTGGTTCTTTTATGCCATGACTACGTTCCCCAGCACTGATTGGCCTTTGCTGGAGCTTGTCTCCTCAGCAATGTGTCTTGAATCCTGTGAATAACTTACACAACAGCTACTAAGCAGTTTTTCAGTTGCTGTGTTTTATAAGACTCCAACTAAGGGATTATTGCACGTGTTTGCACAGCGTCATATTTGTTCCTCTGTATTTTGCTTGTATAACAGCACATTTTTTTCTATTCTACTTTTGAAAGCTGTATCTGAACCTTTAAAGGGTGACAATAATCACATAATCACAGAATAGTTTGGGTTGGACCATCTAGCTCCAACCCCCCTGCCATAGGCACAGACATCCTGCACTACATCAGGTCGCTCAGAGCCTCATCCAGCCTGGCCTTGGATGTCTCCAGTGATGGGACCTCCATCACATCTGTGGGCAACCAGTTCCAGTGTTCCCTCATGGTGAACACTCAAGTCCTTCTATTTTTCCCCCCAGTTTGCCTCTAGGCAGGTTCCACATACTCCTCTTTTTCCCCATCTCCTGCCTTTGCCCCACACCAACCCTTTTCCAGCCCATTTTCCCCCAAACCCCACACCCCTGGCCTCCCCTGGAGACTCCTTCCCTCCCCAGCTGTTTCAAATCAGCCCCCTCCACCCACTCTCCTATTTAACACCAGCAGGGAATTAAAATATCCACCACTTGCCCTCCTGTGGGATGCTACTTCTGGTGTCTCTTCTGCAGGGCATCACTGCAGAGTTGCATTTTCCAAGGGGACGNGAACTGGTTGCCCACAGATGTGATGGAGGTCCCATCACTGGAGACATCCAAGGCCAGGCTGGATGAGGCTCTGAGCGACCTGATGTAGTGCAGGATGTCTGTGCCTATGGCAGGGGGGTTGGAGCTAGATGGTCCAACCCAAACTATTCTGTGATTATGTGATTATTGTCACCCTTTAAAGGTTCAGATACAGCTTTCAAAAGTAGAATAGAAAAAAATGTGCTGTTATACAAGCAAAATACAGAGGAACAAATATGACGCTGTGCAAACACGTGCAATAATCCCTTAGTTGGAGTCTTATAAAACACAGCAACTGAAAAACTGCTTAGTAGCTGTTGTGTAAGTTATTCACAGGATTCAAGACACATTGCTGAGGAGACAAGCTCCAGCAAAGGCCAATCAGTGCTGGGGAACGTAGTCATGGCATAAAAGAACCAGCAAGAAGCTCGGTTTTGGGGCTTTTGGCTGGAGGAGGAAGCTGCGAGGCTGGGCCGCGTTGCCCAGTGAGGGAGAGCGGGGCGGAGCCGCTGTCCCCGGCGGCAGCTTCAAACGGGACGAGAACTCACCAATGGCTCCTCTCCCCCGCACACAGACAAAATGGATCTGAAGGGGCGGAAACAAGCGAGGAGGGGCCGTTCCCTGGCATTAACAAGGGTAGGGGCACCGGCTGTTAAGAGTTACCGGTGGTCTCCCCCCTTTGGAGGTTGTGCTGTCAGGCGTAATCCGAAAGGGCTTGTGAGCGCAGAGAGCGTTGTCCCAGAGAAGGGCCGTGTCCTGGGGAGTGGTTGCGGGCGCTGCCGGAGCCTCTCACTGCTGCCGAGGGGCAGCTCTGAGGGGCTGCTTCTCTGTGAGCATGGAAAACACCTGTTTAGCGCCCTGCCGGAGGCAGTTCTGGGAAGAAGGAAGAAGTTGGAGGTGGGGGCAGTGGGCGAGCTCCTTCCCTGCCAACCTCAGCACCTCCAGTTCCTCTGATCAACAGGGACGAGGTTCTGGCTGTTGAAGGTCTAACAACAAATGAAGATGAGAGGGACGAACATTCCTCACTGCTGATGTTTTTGCAGTTGGGGAGGCCATTATGCCAGTAAAAGCTTTGTCCAGAAGAAGATGGGCTGTAGCCATTGGAGATCCCTTATTAAGGGGAAGGGAAGGCAAGGCCCAAGATGGCGGGCAGAGCCCACTCACAGGGAACCTGCTGTCTTCCTGGAGCCCAAGTTAAGGACATGACCAGGAATCTCCTAAACCTGTTACAGGTGTCCCACTACTGTTCACTGGTTATTTTCCAGGTAGGAAGAGAGGAGGCCGGAACTTGCAGGCTCAAGGTTCTAAAGAGACTTTAGAACCTTCAGAAAGTTGTTAAAGGGATGTGGTTCACCAGTTATTTTTTCCAGGCTCCTTCCAATAGGAGCAGATGCCACTGGAAGGAACAAATCAATCAGGCTCCAAAGCTGGTGTCACCAACAAAGTTTGGGGTGTTTGACAATGAGATGCTTATGCAGCACCTGGAATGTTCTCCTTCTGTGGAGATATTCAAAACCCACCTGGACGCCTTCCTGTGTGACCTAGTCTGGGAGTTCCTGCTTTGGCAGGGGGATTGGACGAGATTATCTCTTGAGGTCCCTTCTAATCCTTGGTATTTTGTGATTCTGTGATCTCTTTTCATTTTACCTCTGTGTATTGATGGCTTGTTTACCAAAAATCTACTCCAAACCAGCTGGGATGTCCTCTCACTTAAACAGACTATGAACTATTAGCTAGTTAGCAGAAAATCTTCTTAGCCCTGAGGTTTATCTCTGCATATGTGTGGCTGAAAATATGAAAGCCTGGCCTGTGTTCAATGAAAGGAAAAGTCTGCACATATATCAAAGGGAATACAATGTTGTTCTGTCACTCTTTTATGCCTTTGTGGAAAAAAGCTTTCTATCTTATTGTTTTACTTACGTTTAAAACAGGGACAGGCAACACATGGAGTTTCAGGGCTGCGTACATGCAATTGGCTATAGCAGGAGGGGACATGAATTCTGTAAAGGCAGAAAACAGTATTAAAATATTAATGCCCCAAAGATGTCAGAGACCCTATTCCAGCTGAACCTTGTTGAACTTTTGAATGAAAGTTGGAAGGATATACTTAAGATAGATGATGATGAGTTTTGTGGGAAGTAGGAATGAATGTGGTTTTGCTCCGTGTTTCATCTGTAAAGATAATTACAGACAAATTGTTATGGGTTATGCAGAGAATTAACCATTTTATAAATTGGATCAAGGGATAAATCTTTCATGCTGAAAGAAGTGCTTTTACATTGCAAATGAGTGATTTGAATCTCACTTGTGCATCATAGGGTCTGCCCATCTTCCAGTTTTAAATCATCCTATACCTACAGCAGTGTCATAGGTTAGTGCTGCAGGCAGGATCAGAGTATTTAGGTCACAGTGTTAGCACATACACCCCGTGCCTGCAAATGTACATCCATAATTAAATTGAAAATTTATTGTGATGGCAACTGTGTTCAAAAATGACGTTACCACAGACTGATCTATTTCTTTTCCAGAGAGGAAAAGGCATTTTCTCTTCAAAACTTTCTGAATTTTTCTGTTATGTTTATGGGCACTGAAATATTTTCTTTTCCAATGTGCTTTTGTGAAGTCCAAGGTCAAATCATGCTGGTTGAATTAGGTAACAGCATCTAGAGAGACAATGACTCAGTTTATTTGGACAGCACAATATGAGCTGCTCAAAGTCCCAGGAGCTACTCTCCTCATGTTAGGGATTTGCAGGTGATATTTATGCTTGTTTGTTTCCTCTTCTAAATTTTTATGCTGGGGAAAACCTCCAAAACTTCAACTGCATAGTCTGGGGAGAGTTTAAGCAGCTGTCAGTAATGCTGAAAGTAGATAAAATCTGGAGATGAAGGAATCTGGAGATTTCTTTTACTTAGTGCTGGTTATATAATGATCCTATATGATGTGTAACTCAATACCATGACAATATCATGGCATCTGTCTTTCGAGTAGCAGGTGAGAGACCATGGCATGGGTTTTGGGGGTGGTGCTATGCTGCAGGAGCAGGTTGCACCACAAGGTACAAAGCAAGGCTCCCTGATGTTCAGCCTTTCCAGGTATTCCACCTTTTCCAGGTGATGCAGCCCCACAGGATCACTGAATGGTAAGAGCTGGAATGGACCTTTGGAGATAATCTAGTCCAACCCCCTTGCCAAAGCAAGTTCACTTACAGCAAATTGAACAGGAGTGCATCCATGTATATTTTGAATATCTTCAGGGAAGGAGATTCTACCTCCTTTCTGGGCAGTCTGAGTGCTTGGTCACACTCAAAGGAAACAAGATGGAATTTCTTGTGTCCCAGTTCGTTCCCATTGCCTCTTGTCCTGTTGCAAGCACCACTAAGAAGATCCTGGCCCCATTCTCTGGATTCTTATAATTTATATGTTTATAAGCATTCATGACATTGCCTCTTAGTCTTCTCAAAGCTAAACAGTCAGGTCTTTCAGCTTCTCTTCACAAGAGAGGAGCTCCAGTCACTTAATAACCTTTGTAGCCCTCTGCTGGACTGTCTCTTGCAAGTACTTGCTTTTCCTAAACTATATGTGAAAGTAGAGGGGGAAGATAACTTCCAGTAACCTTCCCACTGCAGTAGGGTGCCTGTCCTACAACCCCAACTCATGCCCCATACTTTGCAGGCTGGTGTGACCTGCTGTGCTGGGGAAGGCTGGCCTGAAATGAGGGTTGCATACAGGGAGGGCGTTTTCCTTTCATCAGGAGAGGTAGCAATGCCCTGCAGCAGGGACATGGAGGAAAGCTACCTGAGGTAATAACCATGTTAACTGCTTTTGCTGGAAGCAGTGCCTCCTTACAGGAGGAGGTAATCAACATTAACAGTAACTAAAGCATGTCATATCCTTTCTTGGGAGACAGATGTAAGCTATGGTTGCTAAATGCTGAGCAAACAAACTATCTTCTTGCTGAAGCCAACCTGGAACTTCCTTTTAACTGAATGTAAAACAATCAGAAGCTTGCTGATGTTTTTGTTAGGAGGCAAGCACCCCATAAATAATCTGGAGAGTCACTCTACGATAGTGATTTAAAGATGCGAGTAGTCTTTTTGGAAGGTAGGCAGGTATTATTTGCGGCGCCAGGTGCACGGGGGATCACTCCGCCTAACGTGCACACCCAGGTCCCAGAATCACGAGATACGTACATATTGATGTGCTAATACAGGGTTTCGTTTCGTATGTTAATTTGGCTCTGACTTCTTGACCAGTCTGACTTAGTCCTGAAGAAATGGGTGGGTGGTCGTTTGGGGTCCCACTGCCATCTAGTGTTGAAGCACTTGGTCTTCCTCAGGATTGAACTTTTCACCTTTGGGGATGATTCTGCTGATAACTCAAGTTTCTATGGTTCTTGGTTAGGAGGCCTCGTTATCTTGTTTACAACGAGTTATAACTGCAACATCTTGTTATCTTGTTTTTTTTTGTGTTTTGTCATTGTGTTCTGTCTTATCCTGTTAAAAGCTGACATACGCCACCAGGGCTTCCTGACCAAACTGCATTCCAGTCTTCAATTTCTCCTTCCCCCATTCATTCCTCACTTTTTGTTATGTAGATTGAAAACATTCAATCTCAATGCTGCTTTAACAGCAAGATTTCATATCATGCTATGTTGTTGATCAGAGATTCATAGGTTAACTGAGTTTCAAAACAACAAGTTGGCTGAGTCTTTGAAGCAGGCAGGACGTGTCTTTATATATTTGTGTACTAAATATCATGTAGCTATACTTGGTATCAATAGATTGAGTCACTGTTGTGTTTTTTTTAAACAGGCCAAAGATCATCTAATTTATATGCCTTCTATCTGGCTGTCTTTAAAACCTATTAAAACTTGGGCTGCAAGGGAAGATATGCCTGATCTTATCTCAGTTCTGAGCAAACGGTTTTGATTTCTGGAAATGGTGGCACCATTAAAAAAGTAGTCTTTTTATGATAGGATCAGAGCAGGGGGTATATGCTTATTGTCATGTTTTGTTTTGGTTTTTTTTTTGAAAGAAATCAAGAAATGCATGTGTGGTCTATTCAAAAGTTAGAAAGCCACAAGAGCAGGAGAAAAGAAAGCTGACTAATTCAGCAGTTTACTTGCAAAAACTTATCAATCAGTCCTCAAAAGCCTTTTTTCCCCACTACTCACAGTAATTTTTCTTGTGCTTGCTATCTGGTTTCTTTTTACTAAGGGCAGATGGAATCTGTGGTTTAGACCTTTTACATGCCATCATTTAAACATTCTTTGTCTTGTGTATTTGTTCTGACGCTGTGGTTGTCTGTTTTTAAAGATACCCTTTGCAAAAAACTTCTCTGGACTCTTTCTTCAGAACTTCTTTGGTCCACCATGCATTTCCACTACTAACTTCTATGATATTGATAGGAAATTGTTACAAATTTGTTTCATTGTGTCTTGAAAAAAAAAAAGGCAAAAAGCAAAAAACCCCATCGACACAGAACAAAAAACCTCACAAGTATCTTAAGTTTGGAGATTTGGTCTTTGAGGAAGGCCTAAGTATTCTGCCATGGTTGTAATATTCAAGTTTCTTACTACAACAACCAATTCATATCCTTCACGTTCAGCTGCTTTCAGGGACAATCAGCTGCTTTCAGAGTGAAATCAAACCCAAAGAAGTTGGTCTGGTTTTCCATATTGGTCAACTCAATCAGGATTTGTTTTCCTCTGGAAATAATTTACTTGGTTCTTTTCATAATTTCAAAATCACCAAGGTTGGAAGGGACCTTTAAGATCATCAGATCCAACCATCATCGCAGCTCTGACCAGCCTCGTACCTGGACAGGGACTTGAACCCTCAGCCCTCAGACTGGGAGTCTGATGCTCTCTCACTGGAGCTAGCTAAGCACCCTTTTTATTTCTCTTGTTAATTTTTATTTTAGAAATATGAATTTTAAATTTCTCTTTCCTTAGGTTACCAAAAACATGGGTATTTCATGATAGTTTATTTCTTAAGTTGGCAAAACAAACCTTTCCATACAACTTACCCATATTTTCTAACTGTGTTTTGACTGAGATGATGTTTGTCTCCAGGCTTATACACCAAATCTGGACCTCATTCACTTGCAGAATGTACAAAATTTGATATTTTTAAATTCGTGGCTAAAAATGCCATTCCAAAAACTTAGATTGGTAACTTACATTGTCAAACACAGAAGGCAGATGCTATATTAAATGTATTAAATCTACTTTACCTGTGAATACAATAGTGTTCTGAAACCAAGCTATTTTTATATCTAGGTTAGAGTGGTGTTAGATTTTCTCTGCTACAATTGTGCAAGTAACTCTTCTGAATGGATGTTATCCAATTATGAAGCACTCTATGGTTATCTGCCTTGTGGAACTCAAGATATGTATGATAAGGCAAAAAGGAAACAGGAAAAATACTGAAAGTTGACATTATCATTTTCCAAAACCCCACAGCAGAATTAAAGCCATGTACTAAACAAACTGATTTATTATGCCAACAATACGCCTGACCTAGTTGTAGAACTTTTCCTTTTCTTAATAGATCCACAGTGCCAGAATACCTGCAGAAGTCAATAAAATGATTAAAAAAATCCTCTCTAGATTTCAGGGGTTGACTGAGGTATTTTGCAGCTGCGATGGACAGGGATGATTTGTTCCAGGTGTGATAAGCTTGATGTCAAACTGGCAGACCATACTTTTGTTGGAGGAAATAAGCCGTAAGAAAGATCTTTGACAATGCTGGTATGGTCCTGAATTAGTGAAAAGGATGTTGGTTTTTTTTTCCCAGCTTTGTAATGGAGAGGAGTAATTTTCATGAAGGCTAGTGAAGAAATGGAGTATCTGGAAAAAAACCCCCACACTTTGGAGCTGAACCTTTTTAAATTAGGATTTCTTTCCCTTGTGCTATGCACTGAGCAAATCTTCTCTTCCCTTTACTAGCAGAGCTGCTGCAATACGGAACAATTCCTCTTGGTGAGCTCAGAACTCTTTATGAAGGATCCACAATGCAGTACAAACAAATATATGTACACCATAATCTTTTGAGAAAATAAAACTGGGAATGAACTAAAACAAATTATTGGTGTTTGCATTGTTTTGTATGATTAGTGCAATCTTAAGCAGTTAATACCAGAAGACTCCTGAATTACAATGATAGTTTGCACCTGGGTTACATTGCTTTAAAAATTGATTTGGTCAGTTGCATAAGCAGTCGAGACATGGACAAGCAAAATAAATATCCAGCAGTATGTTCCATTTTTTTTTTCCTTGAATTGAGTTAATTGAAAACAGCATATAGGTATTGACTGGCGACTATATGGTTCAACATAATCCATGAAACCAATAGTGATTTAGTAGATCAATATGAAATTTCCTAAAGCTCTGTTGAACTTTAAGCAGTTAAAAATCAGTAGTCAACCTACTGCAAGCAGTTATGGAGAGCCCCTTGATTCCCAACAATTGAATGTCTCCTAGGGAGTGAGCAAAGGGTAGGAAGCTCTTGCATGTCACAGAATATCAGGAATTGGAAGAGACCTCAAAAGATCATTTAGTCCAATCCCCCTGCTGGAGCAGAAATACCTAGACCAGGTCACCCAGAAAGGCATACAGGCAGGCTTTGAAGGTCTTCTGAGAAGGAGAGTCCACAACCTCTCTGGGCAGCCTGCGCCAGTGTTTTGTCGCTGTTAGCTGTTTCTGGAGAACTTATGAGGAAGAAAAGCATTTGAAAACAACTTTTTTACAACAAGGTTTTACAACAAGAGCATATCCAACCTGTGGGCATCACCAGCATTTTCAGGTTCAAGTGTAGAGTTTTACCCAGCTCAGCATCACCAGGCACATGGCTCCCCTGCCTGCAGACTTATGGTGAGTCACTTCCAGGTCTTTAAGCTGAACCTAAATCCCAAACTGGCACATCACCAGATGAGAATTTGAGAAGACCTGAACGCAAGAGTTAAAGCTCTTATCAATCATTTGTGCTATTACTGTTTTGGTTTTTGTTTTCTCTGAGTGTTTTTAACACTTAAAGCTCTAAATATTTGGAAATGCTCACTGTATAAGTCAATTGCTATTGGAGCTTTGGTTTTTTTAATATGTTGACACCTCCTGTGAAAGGTTCTATATACCTGTACCTAGTTTTAAACTAGAGTGGATTCTTATAACACTGCATGTTCCAACCATGGTCTGCAAAGAACATTCTGAGAGAACTCTATGCTGCCACTAGTGTTGGTGCCTGACCTCCTTGGTCTAATGCTGGTTTGAGTTGGTGTATAAGGCTTAAAGAACTTCCATCTGTGGGTTGCAGTCTATGATGATGCTTTTTCACTCATTACATCCATGAATGAATCTTAATTTTTCAGATTTAATTCTTTTAGGATATTTAAAAATCTATGTTTCTCAAGGTCCTTTAATTAAGCAACTGCCAGCCTGTCTTGGCTTAAAATAATGAATACTGGAGTCTCTAGTCTTAAAATCTACTCAGTGCTGATGGACTTTGCAGTCTTCACAGAGGCCTCTATCTTTCCCTGTGGATACAGATTTGAGTGCAAAACAATGGAATGAAATTAAGTGAGGCTGGAACTGATTCTATACAAGACTGAAGGAGAATTAGAAGATGTGAGGTGCAGTGCTTGAAACAGGTGTTATGGTGAGAATACTGTTCATAACTGAGTAATATTAGAGTTTGGACTTGATGCTCTTAAAGTTCATTTCCAATTTTAATGATTGTATTAATTAGAGGAATTAATGTAATCAAAGGATACTTAAAGCTTGGACAATCTGGATCACATAGTCAACCCAGGAGTTTCTAGTGCTCCTAGTTGGTTTAATCAACTTTCTGCCATGCTGAACAGCTTCATAATTTGTGAGAATACTAGGCTGTGCAAATCAAGAGGATTTTTAATAGGGACTTCAGCTGGGAACAGCAATGGTTCTGTAGTTTTTAGGTTAGATGAATGAGGCAGAGGATACATGTGCCCTGCTGAATGTGTAATGAATGTTTATTGTGGTTAGTTTTCTTTCTAGGACATCACTTCCACTATGTCCCTGGAGACGTACAATTTAGTAACACAAATGCTGCTCTGTCATGCTGTGGTGTCAGAGAGAAAGCACAGACTTATCAACAATGAAGAAATGGTGCATTGTAACCAGGCAATAGGACCCTCCTTTCTTCATCAGTGCTGGGTGTCTTACAGTAACTGGAAAAGAAATTCTTATTCCCAGATGCCTATTAAATCTTTATAATAAAACCAATTTTTGTGGTTAGTTACAGTTTAGCTCTAAAACAAAACCATGACACTAATCACTTTTACAAATCCTTTTTCTAGGGTTTGAGTCAACTCTCTTTGAAGTCAGTGGAAGGCTTTGATTCTACTGAGAGTTAGCTGAGGCCCTTAAATCATAAGCAGGACTTGGTTGATTTTATTAAAAAAAAAAAGCCCCATTCTTAACTGCACTTACAGCACTAATACTTTCAAATAACAGCCTTCTAATAAAAATCTTAATTTCTAAAACATGGTAGTCTATTTATTATTCATCTGTGCTTACATGCTGTGCTACTGCTTGCAAGACTTTCTGCCTCCTATATCATGTTGTAATTAGTAAAGTGGCAAAAAACATTCATCTCTTCCTCAAAGCAAAGGAAAAAAAAACCTCAAAATTTTAAGTACACCATAACCAGCAAGAGAAAAAAAGGGGTATCTGAGGAGTACATCAAGAACTTTGCCTTCCCAGTTGGGAATCATTGCTGTGTGGCTTTTTGCTGTATTATTTTTTTGAAAAACTAAGGGAGAGGAACAAGAAAAGGACTGGCATGAGAATGGAGTATCAAAATGGGGAAAAGCACTCCATATGGGGAAAACCTGATTCCCCAAATTTTAAGAACAATAACTTGAATGCTTTAATACTTTTGTTCTTAGTCATAGCAGTGTCTCCACAACAGACACAGCAGACTAATAACACGGCTTATGGAAACACACATGACAGAAAAAAATTTGATTTTTTTTCAAATAAAAGGCGGAAACCCTGGTTCAAGACCTGCTTCTTGGCAAAAACTTACACTAAGGAAAAATGAAATGAATACTTTTTGCAGCAAAAGGAGGATGATCAAATCTGTTACTGTAATAGGCTTGAATATGGCCATGAATCCAGTTGTATAAGTCACTTTGGTTGCAATTTAATGTTGGTAACTTTTCTGACCTAAACACAGTGCAGCAAAAGGATTAGTTATATCTTTCTGAGGAATGCTCAGTTGGGCTGAATATTTAACAATAAGAGCATCAGGGGATATATATATTTAAAAAGCATAAAATCAGAGTTAAAAGTGATACTATATGCTTCCCTGGCATCATATTACTGAGGATCGCAGAATACCTTAAGCAAATATCATCTGAGGTTCCAAGCCACAAACTCTTTAAGCTTTATAATGTGTTTCCAAGAAAAAATATGCTACCAAGGGCCATATTATCTTTTTTAAAGTGTCCTGCCAACATTTATACACAAAGTTGTCTCAGAGGGAAATGTGATGTAAATTTCATTTGTCTTCCCCCTTCCATCATGGCGAATTCTGGAAATCAAATAGTATGGGATAGCCCAAAGGCTGTGGTTAGTGAGGTTTATTCTAAGCTTTTGCAAAGAAGCAAATGTAGCAGAATTAATGTTTCTTCAGAACAGCAGATGAACTGCCTTTTTTACATTGTAGTGAATTGAAAAAGCTCCCTTTTTTGTCATCAAGAGCAAGCTATCACCCCTTATGGATGTATCCCAGTGTTCTCAAGCTCTTAACTTTTCATCAACTTTAAAAAAATTAAATAAAAATCTACATTTGCAGACAGGTTCTCTCCATGAAAATATTACATCTTCTACTGAAACAGGCTATGGAGCAGAAAGAGCTGAAATTCACTCAGAGGAAAAGCCTCAGCAGACAAGTCCCAAGGAATTGCCTTGCTTGTCCTCTCCGCATGCTTAGTACTTCTCTACTATAGTCTGGACATTGAAGGTTCAATGCTGGCTTCTCCAGATTGATGTTAGGATGCTTTCTTGTGAATTTTTTGTTTGGACATCTGTGACTTTGGAAAAGCTACTCATCTGTTCTGCAGCCTGAGAAATCTGTACAACCCTTCTGCTGCTCAGCTGTAGTTTATGAAGTGTCAGACACTTAAGCAGTACTCTAGTGGTGGGGGACATAAATATTTTGCTGTACCAGAGGGCACACTTCTGTGAAGAAGCTAGCATATGGTAGATACTAGCTGCACACTGAGGCTGATGGAAAGCCCTGATGCCCAGCCTCTGAATCATAGAATAGTTTGGGTTGGAAGGGACCTCTAGTTCCAACCATCCTGCTATAGGCAGGGACACCTCCCACTAGATCAGGCTGCCAAATGCCTCATCCAGCCTGCCCTTAAACACCTCCAGAGAGGGGGCATCCACAGCCTCTCTGGGCAACCTCTTCCAGTGTTTCACTACCCTCAACATAAAGAATTTCTTATATCTAGCCTGAATCTTCCCTCTTCTAATTTGCATCCATTATTTCTAGACCTTCCATCATATATCCTATTAAAAAGTCTTACCCCTACCTTTCTGTAGGCCCCCTTCAGGTATTGATAAGCTACTATGAGGTCCTCCCTGAGCCTTCTCTTCACCAGGCTGAACAACCCCAACTCCTTCAGCCTGTCTTCATAAGGCAGTTGCTCCAGCCCTTTGATCATCTTCACGGCCCTGCTCTGGACCTGCTCCAATGGCTCAACACCAGAGCATTTTCTTTTGTCTAGTTTTCTTTTCCTGTACTGAGCTGATCAGTTTGTTTTTTAACAAGAGAGATGTTTCTTTATTGAGCAGCATGCTGGAGTTTTTTCTTCCTGTGCTCTGAAACTGTTGTAGTGGGGTCTGTTCCACAGTAGTGGGATGCTGAGGTGCAGTTCTAGTGTGGAGGTGGCCTTTGTGCAGTCAGCAGGGTGGTGGGTATTGCGTGGGGCCTCCTGGCAGCCCTCTGAACAATGATGTTCTGTTGTACAGTGATAAGAAGTGAGGGTGAGACCTCCTTCAAATTTGTTCCTGTAGTCAGTCAATTTCCTAGGAATACCTTGGTTCAAATTCAGAATGGTTGAAAGGGGGCAGGGAATTAGTCATAGATGATCTCTTGAGGTCCCTTCCAATCCCTGATATTCTATGATTCTGTGTGAATATGTGCTCCCACATATTGACCCTTTCTTATCTTGGTTCTTATCTGATTAAGAACCATCTCCTTAACTCTTTTCTTTCTCTGAAAATAAGACTGTGTTGTGAAGCCATGGCATGTTTCATTCTGACAATATAAACTGATGGAGTTCTTAACCTGAAGGCGCATTTTATCTGGTCCTTCAGGGTTTTTTTTGTTTTTCTCTTCCTTCAGAATTTTTCATTATGTTTTTTTGCACGTGGGTGGTAGAATTGGAGAGAGAATTTTAAACCAGAAAATAATGTCTTTGTGATTATAACTCAATAGACAATCATGAATGTAGGTGATAAGAAAAAAAAACATAAGATATAACTTAAGATATGCTGTACCCTGTTTTTCCTGTCTCTTTGCCTTTGTGATAGGTAATTTGCTTTGACTGTACATCCCTTGATCAATTACTAAATTAGGCTGTAAAGCTCTACTACTAGCCTTCAGTTCTTGGCTCAGTGAATCTTGGTTACACGGCTTACCCTTTTAACAAGATGAGATGCATTTCATATGAATATCTTCAGTAAAATAAAATGAATCAGTAAGTTTTATCTCATTAAGCAAAATGTTGCATAAATAAAGAGAAAAAGCTGATTTGCTGCTGTGAAAGGTTTTAGCAAGTAAATGTTAAATTGGGTGTAACATCTAGTAACAGCAACATCAAGATTTTTTTTAGACTGTGCTGTATAAATTTATTGACATGAGGATGAAGAACTTGGATTTCAGTCCATTGTTGGATATAGATATTTGAAGCAATGTCAGCAAAGTACGAAGCACTCCTGTGCTTAAAAAGCACAATGTGCTTCCAGTAATTTAGGAAATATAACTTTACCTGGATATTTTAAAAAGGAGTGTAAAAAGTGGGGCTGTTAGGAGTGCAGACTGGGCACTGAGAGTGAAAAGTCAGTGCTCTCCCCATTTACTTTTGACTGTCAATGCTTAGGGTAAAGATTCTGCTGTAAAATGGTCTCCCACAGCACAGCCATATGCTCTCACACATGGCTGATGGTCTGGGAATATAAGAAAAAAACTTGGGTCAGCTCTGCCCCAAAAATGAACAGAGGAAGACCAGAAAAGATTATTCCTTTACCATGGAAAAGAGATGACCCTTTACTGTGCAAATACTAAGAATACTTGACTCTACAGTCAGACCTATGACTTAGACCAAAAACATCAATCATAGAATCATAAATTAGAAGGCACCTTCAAAGGCCATCTAGTCCAACGTCCCTGGAGCAAGCAGGAGCATCCTACACGAGATCCTGTCACTCAGAGCCTCAGCAAGCCTGGCCTTGAATAGACTCTGAGGATGGAGCCTCCACCACCTCTCAGGGCAACCTGTTCCAGTGTCTCACCACCCACATGGTGAAGAATATCTTCTTAATGATTAATCTAAACCTACCCTGCTCTATTTTAAAACATTAGCCCCTTGTCCTATTGCTACATGCCCTGGCAAACAGCCCCTCCCTAGCATTCCCATAGGCTTCATTCAGGTACTGGGAGGTTGCTGTGAGGTCTCTTCTCCAGGGTGAACAGCTCCAGTTCTCTCAACCTGTCCTCATAGGAGCAGTGCTCCAGCCTTCACATCATCCTTGTGGCCCTCCTCCATAATTGTATGTCCTTCCTGTGCTGAGGGCTCCAGAGCTGGATGCCGTAACTCCAGGTGGGCTCTCAGAAGAGCAGAGTGAAGGGGCAGAATTAACTCTCTTGACCTGCCATAGCTCTGCAGCCCAGGATAGGGTTGGCCTTCTGGGCTGTGAGTACACACTGCTGGCTAATGTCCACCTTTTCATCCCAAGTCCTTTTCCACAGAGCTGTTTTCTATCAGATATCCTCCCTATCTCTATTGGTAATGAAAATTGGCTCAGCCCAAGTGGAGCACCCTGCTCTTGCCCTTCTTGAATTTCATGAGGATGACATCCTGTCTCCCTGGCATTTCAACCACACCATTCAGCTTGGTGTCATCAGCAAACTTGCTGAGGGTGCACTTAACTCCACTGTCTGTGTCATTAATGAAGATATTAAACAGCACAGGTCCCAGCACAAATCCCTGAGGGACATCAATTGTCACTCCTCTCCACCTGGACATTGAGCCATTAACAGATACCCTCTGGATGCAACCCTCCAGCCAGTTCCTTATCTACTGAAGAAACCACCCATCAAATCCATATCTCTCCAGCTTAGAGAGAAGGATGTTGTGGGGATTGTGTCAAAGACTCTACAAAAGTTCAAATGGATGATATATATGGGTCTTCCTGTGGCCATTGTTGAAAGCCACTAGGTTGGTCAGGCAGGAGTCATGAAGCTGTGCTGGTTGTCTTGAATCAACTCCCTGTCCTCCAAGTGCCATAGCAGAGCTTTTAGGAGAATCTGCTCCATGATCTTCCCAGGCACAGAGGTGAGACTGAGAAATCCGTATTCCTGGCATCCTCCTTCCTTGCTTTTTGAAAATGGGAGTGATGTTTGCCTTGTTCCAGTCACCAGGGACTTCACCTGACTGTCACTGAACAGGATGATAAATTATTATCATTTCTACTGTCAATAGCAGGTAACTTAAGTGCTGATGAAATTCCACATTCTAGAATCAATGAAATATTTTTCGCTAGCCTAACCTCTTATGCCTTTGTGCATAGCCAGCTTCCTGCTATCCCTGGCATCAACTAAACAGACAATTATAAGTGTCCCAGTGAATCAGTGAAATATGGTTTCTGTCATGTTGCTTCCTGGCTNTGATCTTCCCAGGCACAGAGGTGAGACTGAGAAATCCGTATTCCTGGCATCCTCCTTCCTTGCTTTTTGAAAATGGGAGTGATGTTTGCCTTGTTCCAGTCACCAGGGACTTCACCTGACTGTCACTGAACAGGATGATAAATTATTATCATTTCTACTGTCAATAGCAGGTAACTTAAGTGCTGATGAAATTCCACATTCTAGAATCAATGAAATATTTTTCGCTAGCCTAACCTCTTATGCCTTTGTGCATAGCCAGCTTCCTGCTATCCCTGGCATCAACTAAACAGACAATTATAAGTGTCCCAGTGAATCAGTGAAATATGGTTTCTGTCATGTTGCTTCCTGGCTCATTGGATGCATCTGAAATGAACTTCCCTCTCCCAAACACAAGCCTTTATAGAATAGGACATCACACCTTTGCTGGCTTAATATACCAAAAGACATATGTTCCCCTCAGTAATTTTGGAATAAACACGAAAGCTATACTCTCACTGCAACTGAAGAATTACCAGCAGGTGGATTTCCACTCACACAGAGATCTTGCTATGATCCTTGTTCCCATTTTCTTTTCTTCTTCAGCTCACCCAGCCCTTTTTGCTCATCTCTCTCACTCAAGTTTCTCTCAAAGCCTTTCCTGCCATTTCTAAGTCACAAGTTTTCAACTCCACAGATCTCACTCTGCCAGTGAAAGGGTTTTATCCATCCCTCCTGTGGGACCTGTGGATGTGCATCCATGAAGATTTTTCCTAATGCCCCTGTATAGGGTAGCAATATGCAAGCTGCTCCATGAATGCTCCATGGAAGCTTGTTCTCTGAGGTCTTGGGGCTGATGCACTTCCTCTTCTTGGCTCTACTGCAGATTATAGTGTCTTTATCCTTGCTCATACACTTGCTATTGCTTGTTAGGTTCCTGGCATACCAGAAAGATGCTTTTTGTAAACAAAAATTAGAAGTTGGGGAGCAGAAGTGCAAACAAATGCTGACCAGAAAGCATTCTGAGCTCAGAAAAGTTTTTACTAGTGAGAAATATTTGTTTCATATCATCAAAACTGCTTTTTGTTGTTGTTCCTCACTGGTTGTTTAGTTAACTTCATATTTCATGCAGGTTGCTGCTGTCTCTTTCACATTCCATTGAAGCTGTAGGTTTTAAAGTTTCAGAAGAAAGTGATCAGCTAAGGGAGTCCCTCTGTGCATGGGATTGCACAAGCCTTCTCTGGAGCCTTGGAATAGAAATCCAAGTGGTAAATGCTGGAGGGAAGCTGAATGCAGAGTGACCAGGAAGAAAATGCTGTGTAGCTTATTTTACACATAGATGCTTATTTTCCTCCAGCAAAATTTCCTTGGTATAGAGGAAATATACATAATATTTGAAAATGCAGGTCTGCAATAGACTGCTCACTAGACTGCAACATGTTTATTTTCATTTCTTTTTTCAAAGAAAAAGGGATCTAGCTTGCCAGTTGAATGCTTTCTGAATTATTATGTTGGGGTTTTTTTTGCATGTAAAGCAATGACACAGCATCCAGGTTATAAGATAACATGTTCAGTGTGCCATAATCAGATGGGACCAAATGTATTCTTGGTACAACTCTATTAACTTTGATGGGTTTACAGGAGAGAAAAGCACAGACCATTGACATTAGGAGGAAATTTTTCTTGGATAGAGAGTCGCAATATCTCTACAGGTAATACTGATGTGATTGTTCTGTGTCTTGGAGGCACAGTCATTACAATTAATGGAGTGAGTCAACATGATATACTGCATTTTGTCTTACGTGCCTTTTTTTTTTCATTTAGTAGGCTCATACTACATTTTTATGTGTAGTATTTCTGTTCAAGAGTAATAGCTGTGTTTTTCATGTTCTCACCACTCAGTTTGCAGAACTGAACCAAATGGTGGGAGTGTTCCAAAGGAAATAACATTACTCAGGACAGTAACTGCTAAGCAAATGATACAGGTGGATGTGATTTGGTGCTGACCAAGTGTGCTTGGCACACCTTTAAATTAACTGAACAGATGGATTTTTAATTAGTTCTGTCATTTCATTTTCTGCATTCTTAATATATGTCAAGGAGTATTAGCATCAATTTCTGGTGATAGGAAAACATTTGTAGCAAGAATAAGCCGATAATAACAATAACAAAACATAATTAGAGTACAAACTGGGAGGTCTGTAGCTTTATGAAGATGGTAAACCTAGATTTATGAGGTTTAAAATGAAAAATGCATGAAACTTGCTGCAAGCCAATCAGTTCTGTGCAGACACAGAACAGAATTTTATGGCTTCCAGTTAGTGGGATACACCTGGCTCATATGAATTGTCTGAGAAAAGCTGCTAAATTTATGCAATTGATTTATCTGGTTGCACCCTTCCCCGAAGAGCAGAAGCACTTGTCTGAACACTAAAGTGGCTTTTAGCTTTGGAGACAGTGGTAAAAAAATATAGTTAGCCTCACCTTCTAACCAAAGTGATGTTTTTACAGATTCAAAATTGTGTCTTTACAATTTGCAGCCAGGCTAGTGGGACAAGATGTCAAGGGCAAGGCAGCTGGCAGAATCTGGTACAAGCACAGTAATATGGCAGCAATAATTGTTTAAGATTAAAACATTGTGATTTCTGAGCTCAGATGAAGCAACCCAGTATTATATACTTGTTTTAGGAAGACAGACTTGCAAAATACTAATGAAAGTGTTTATGAGATGAAACATTATCTACACAAAAACAAATTCCACATAACTGTACAGAATTAAGACGCTGCACTGCTCACATAGTTGAAGTTCCAAAGATTGATTTGTATGCATTTGTAATTTTCCATGGCAAGCTCTGGGAAAAATATTCATTTCCTCCTCCAGATTTATCTCTGCAGGGGATACCTTAGAATGATGGCGGATGCTACATCACAAGTAGTATCAACACCTAAGTTAAAGCAAATAACTTCAATCATAGATTTTCAAAACATGTTAATCTTTGTATGTGCTGAAAAGGGCTAACGTGTAAACAGGGATAACCAGAGCCATAACATTTCCAACAGCAAGATCCTAGAGAAATTAAATAGGAGATGCCTCATTGAGGGGATGCAATGATGACTGGTATGACCTCCATCCCTTGACACTTTTTCATCAGTATTATACAATGCAGGAACAGCATTATTAATTTTTATTTAGGAATACATTCTTTTGATGGATTAACTTAAAATTAACAGGTTAAAACCTACACAGAAGTGTTATGTTTTAGTTTCAAAAGAATAAGGGAAGTATTTGAGCCTGAATGACTTTATATATGTGCCAGTTACTACCTGTCACGTTGTCCTTCGAGCCAAGTCTTCTCAGCATCACATGAAGAGCAATAGCCATCAATAGAGTTTCTGTTCACAGAGCAGGCAATTTTCTGGCTACTAAGGAAATGCTGGTTCAAATCTCTTTCCCAGTTTGGAATTGGAAAAAATACCTATGTCTTTCCTGTGTCCTAATCCTAAGGTTACTGGTTGTGCTGTGGTTATTTTTTGCTTTACCTCCTTTGCTGTGGCCATGGACAGCATCCCAAATCACCTGCAGCCAGCTCTGCATTTTGGTGAGACATTTAAACAATGGTACTTTGCAGGTCTTAAAAAACTTAGTCTTGGAATTTTTTTCAGTCAGACCTGAGGCTGAATAACCTTCGTTGCTACTTCATGTTGTCAGAGGATATGAATGGCTGCCTTCAAAAGTGGAGGTGGGCTGAACCGGTCCTGAATCATTCAGGATCTGATAGCCCTGTGTGGAAGTTACTTTTACACAGGTAAGCAATCCTAGTGAGGTCTTTTCAGAATGTGGGCTATTTCATAGATACTGCTTTAACCCATAGTGGCATAGTTCTTCATCAGCTTCACCACCCAGAGATTCTGACAGATGGATCCATGCCAGTGTATAAGTGAGCTGGGATGTCTCTGCTATCTGCCCTCTGCAGGGAGCACACTCTACTTCTGCAGTGCTTTCCAGTCTGCTGACTATTCAGAGCCATCCTGAGAGGACCTGAGACATTTTGGCATTCTCCTGATAGATGAATATTGCTGCTTTAATTGGATTAAGAATTTGAGTGCTTCAAGGGGAGGGGCAACGTTAGGGAGACTGTCTTTGGCTGTAAGTGCAACTAATGCTGAAAGGCAGTGATTACAGCTCTCAGATTAGAGCATTGGGCAGGATCTCTCTGCTGTAGCCCTGCCATCCTCACTCCAGCCTGTTCTTCTGCTCTCTGTTTGCCTTCAATAATATAGAGATAACAGTGACCTCACTGATGGCATGCCTTGTGATCTGATACTGTTAGATAAAAGCCAGCTAATATTTATATTTAAAGGAATAAAAGCTTTGTGTATACAAGGACCACAGGGCCTCAAGAGAAACCAGTACAGAGGCTCAAATCAAACAGAGAATTGCCACATGGCACACCCTGTGGAGCTCCAGGCCATAGGGTGTTAAGGACACCTGAAGCTCTCAGCTTGAAAAGAAATTGGGTGTGATGCTGGAATAAACAACAGTAAAGGTTAGTAAATATTAAGAGCCCTATATCCACTTGAGGAAATCATAGAACTGCTTGAGAGGGTACAGCACAGAGCAACAAAAGTAGTGAAGGGATGGGGGCACCTCCCTTTTGAGGAATCACTGAGGGAGCTGGGTCTCTTTAGCTTGGAAAAGAGGAGACTGCGGAGGACCTCATTAATGTTTATAACTATGTAAAGGGTGAGTGCTAGGAGAATGGAGCCAGGCTCTTCTCAATGACCTCCAATGACAGGACAAGGGGAAATGGGTGCCAGCTGGAACACAGAAGGTTCTAGAGAAATGTAAAAAAAACCTTTTCACAGTGAGGGTAACAGAACACTGGAACAGGCTGCCCAGAGAGGTTGTGGAGTATCCTTCAAAACCCATCTGGACAAGTTCCTGTGTGACCTGGTCTAAGTGTTCCTGCTCTGGCAGGGGGATGAGACAGATGATCTCTTGAGGTCCCTTCCAATCCCTGATATTCTGTGTGTGATTCTGTGTNACAACCTCTCTGGGCAACCTGTTCCAGTGTTTCACTACCCTCAAGTCCTTGAAGCAGGTAGCACCAGAGGTTAGGAGAGGATGCTGAGCCAGTATTACTCTGCATCTCCCTGCCCCTCCTTGGACATTAACTATTAGCATATGACTGGAGAGTGGTGCTAGGCTACCCAGACCTTTTATCTAACTCAGTGGAAATTTTTCTTATGTTTTTATATGATATTGTTATCACTGATTTACAGAAGAAAATTTCATGGCAGAAAATTTGGAGGAGTTTGGAGAAGGAACAAATAAAACTGTCTATTAAGACATGCAGCCTCTGTCTATTCTCACAATCTATTAAACTGTGAAAGGACAGCAAGTTGTTAAACAGAAGAATAAAGAGGAGACAACAGATGCTGGAGTTGTGTGCCTGCTTTTTCAAGTTCATAGTACAATCAAAAGGATTTTCATCAGCCAGCTAGCCAGGACCTTTGGTATAAAAAGCAGACTTCTTAAATTGTGACTAGCAGGTTGCTGAGGTAGCAGACAGACAGACTCGTTGACTTGGCAAAGAAAGTGCACATTGCTGGGAAGACCACTTTATTCATGTAACAGAAAACCAAATCCTGAATGATTGTTTTGTGCTGGGTTTAACAGTGAGTTGGTTTGTCATTGTCTGAGGCCACAGTGAGAGGAAATGAGATATTTCCAAACTTCCTGTAGCATGGGCAGAAAGATCCTTAGGGGACAATAAATATTGGATGAAAGAAATATTGGCTCATTAACAGAAATCTGAATAAATAGGCTTGCTTAATTCTGCAGCTGTTCTTTAGCTATATCTCTTGTTTGTAACAACTGCCAGATCCTCTTGAAAACATTCATGAGTTCTGGATGATTCATGATTCCTTAGTGATTTTTCATCAAATGACTCTTACCACAAATGTTGTTTGTTGTTTATTATTCATTTATTCAGTATTTGATATTTATATTTGTTTTGTCATCCTTTTTTCCCAAAATTTCATCTGTTTAGTCAGGAATCATAAATATTCACTGATAACTTAGGACTAATTATGAACCACAAAGAGCAAGCAGACAAGCAAGTGGAACAGTTTGCTGACATAAAAAAGTAGTATGTCCAAACTAGTTGGCAAATGCCTTCCATTAATGAATATGTTAGTAAAAATGAGTATTTGCATGTAAACAGTTTGAAGGAAGAAATAAATTGATTTCTAGTCAATTCACACAGTTTTCTTTAAAGACTGCTACAGAATTAGTATCTTGTTAGATGTGCTGAAAGATGGTATTCCTGAAAGATGTGTCTAAAACAAAAAAAGACTTACATTTGAACTCATTACCCTGTATGTTGTAGCTTCAAACATAAAAGAATAAGACTTCTACGAGAATTCATTTTTCTTGTTATAAGGGTAGAACACAAATGCCAGGTAGAATTTTGGTTTAATTATGAGCCACGTTACATCGCTGAAGAATGGGACCCAAGAGGAAAAGCTTGAAGCTCAAAACTATTTATTGATAAGCCCTCTACTTGTATTCTGCTTTGTGGGATGCAAATTTTATCTGACACTTCCCTCATTATTCCCTTAAAAGCTTGGTTTATCTTCATGTCCAAACTATGATAGCAAAGGGAATATAGTTATTTCTTTTCGTATAAAGTTTATTGGAGCTATACTTGAAGTCTTTTATATGCAGCATGCTACCAAGGGTAACATACAGCATATCCTGTTTAAAACAGGATCCACCATACAGGTTCAGTACTTCCTTGATGTGATCATACCACATTCTCTTAATTCAGTAACATCCTGTATTAGTTTCTACTCTTTACAGATGGATTATCATTTCCTTTTCTGTTCCTACCTACCCTACAGTCACAGAGAAAGGACTTCGGTTACTTGGTCAGGACATCATCATGTGATGCAAATAACACTTTGCCACAGCACTGTATTTTCCCTTCCTTCTCTCCTGCAAGATCCCCTAACTTTCCAGAAACAATTCAAGCTTCAGAAAACTCTGGATGTCAAGCATCAAGGCAGGATACTTCTGAGGCTGTCATTCCAGAGAAGCCAAGGGAAGCCATGGGCAGGAAGTGATGTAGTGCCAAATTTTGAGCAAACTGCTGAATGCCTCCCAAGAATATAAAAGCATGAGAGGCAAGTGACCTCGGGTTGCATTGATTCTGATCCTAACTTTCCTCTCTGCTGCACAGGACCAAGGATATCTAAAACAGCTTATGAAAACCTGCTCATTCAGCTCTGTGATCATATCCAAGGAGAGAGATTGTGAATGCCTCCATCCCTGGAAGTGTTTAAGGCCAGGCTGGATGAGGCATTGAGCAACCTGGTCTAGTGGGAGGCATCCTACACATGGCAGGGGGATTGGAACTAGATGATCTTTAAGGTCCCTTCCAATGCAAACCATTCTATAATCCTATGATTAATAATCTCTAGACTTCCACCCGCACCCATTCGGCAGATCTACGCCTTCTTGTGTCTTCTTTTTCTTTTTTTTTATTTTTTACCCTTTGGTGATGAATGCTACAGAATAATTTGACTTTGAGTGTATTTTTGTCTTGTGAGAAAAATGGTCCAAAATTAAATCTTTCCTGCAGTGAAGAATCAGTCTTTCTGGCCATATTTAGAATATCTGGTTTTCTGTTACATCATTCATTAGAGACTAACTTTGGTCTTAGGTGTGTCACCTTGGGATCCTGCTCTTCAGAAAGGAAATCATCTTCTACAGATGCGTGCTTTACTGTGATGTTTTACTGTTATGAAGTGGTGAAGCAGGGGCAACTGTCAACTGGCACCGAGGCACTAAGACCATAAATCTACCTGCGATACCCAAGTTTCCAAGTTTAGAGAGTAGTGAAGAGGACACAGCAACTATGGTGGCAGAATAAGGTCATACTTTTGGGGAGCTGTATATTCGAGTGGGAACCCATACAGGTCAACAGTCTCACTCAGTGAAGATGTAGGGGGATGTGAAGAGGTCAGATTTTCCTCCCCCTCCCAGACCAAGCAGTGACAGGTCAACAGGGACTTAGTAATACTCATGGGCATATGCTAACTCCTTCCCTCCTCCAGCAACAGAAATATGGCAGCAGTGCTAAAAATGGAAACCCTGAATCCGAGAGTGACAATTAGAATCAGGAGTTAAATGCAGTATTATGTATAACTTGTTAGAGAAAGTGTTCTACTGTATGTTTAGCAGAATAACATTTCTGAGGGTTCAATTTGAACTGTTAGGAGGAAAAGACAGCTTGAAAAATACTACACTATCCACCCAAAATTATTTACACAATGATTTTATTATTATTTCTCAAAGCTCAAGCAACCATGGTCAATGTAACTCTAGGAAAGAAAAAAAATTAGTACTAGAGAATCATAGAATTGCCTTGGTTGGAAGGGATCTTTCAGATTATCGAGTCCAGCCATCAACCCAGCTCTGACCAGAACCATCCTTAAATCACATTTCTAAGCTCCGTGTCTACCCATCAGTTACATAGCTCCAGGGATGGTGCCTCCACAACTTCCCTGGGAAACCTGTGCCAATATTTAAGAGCCCTTAATAACCCTTGTTCTCTTTTATACATGTGGGTATATTCAGATTGAATTCAAATAGCATACAGGAAACCAAAAGGCATATTAATCTTGTATATTTTAATTATTACTCTACTAGCTCACATTTGCAGTAATGTCTTAATAATTCAATAAGTCACAGTTCAGTAGTGCAGTCTTAAATCTTGGGCAGCTGGTGGAGATTTTAATAGAATTCAGCAATTTAGTCAATGTACGAGATCTGAGATAAGCAAATTAAGATCTACCAGAGATCAGATACAAAATCAGAGACAGTATAACTTTCGATGGGCCTTGACCTCAGCAGCAAGGGATTGTCATTTCTCATTGGAACTAGATGAACAGCTCATGAGGCAATTGCCTTGTGAACTTGGAAATGATAAACAAACAATGCTGCAGGACAGGCAAAGTAAGCTGTTCTCAGCATCTAGAGAACCTGATGCAATTTATCTATAAATTCCACACAAACTGTTTAAATCTGCATACATTAGTATAAATAAGAGTAAGTAAACCCAAGTGTGTTATTTTTTTTTCTCCCAAAGGCATGCACATTTCTTAGTGATGCAAGTATGAATAACTAATATATTTATAATAGATTTCCAACCATAAGTCAAATAAGCTATCTTATGATTTATGTATTGAATTCAGGAGGCCAAGTAATTAACTTTTATCATATTTATCCCAGCAATATCTGTGACAAGGTATACACCTTGTGTTTTCCTTAGCCTTCAGTGTAATGACTACTTTTCTTCAGCAGGAAATTAAGGGCATCAGAAAAATCTTAGCACCTTTGTACAGTGACTTTGTGAATATGAAGTCTGTCTGCCTTTTCTTTACCTTGGGCACAAATGTGTGGTTAGCAGACTTATTCTGAACTCGTCTTGCCAAAATCTAAGGCACATGGTAAGACCACATCTGGAATATTCTGGGGCCCTCAGTTCAAGAAGGACAGGGAACTGCTTGAGAGAGTCCACCACAGGGACACAAAGATGATGAAGGCACCTCCCTTCCGAGGAAAGGCTGAGTGAGCTGGGTCTCTGTAGGTTAGAGAAGATGAGACTGAGGGGTGACCTCAATTATGTTCATAAATATGCAAAGGGTGAGTGTCAGGAGGATGGAGCCAGGCTCCTCCCAGTGACCTCCAATGATAGGACAAGGGACAATGGGCACAAGCAGGAACACAGAAGATTCCACAGAAATATGAGAAAAAAACTTTGTCAGGGTGAGTGTGACAGTGGCACAGGCTGCCCAGGGAGGTTGTGGGATCTCCTCCTCTAGAGATATTCAAACCCTGCCTGGATGTGTTCCTGTGTGACCTGATCTGTCTGTTCTTGCGCCAGCAGGGGGATGGGACTAGATGATTTCTTAAGGTCCCTTCCAATCCCTGACATTCTGTGATTCTGTGAGAATGATGGTCTTGTAAAGCCCTGACTGATGAGACAGCTGGCAAAGCCTGTTGTTCTAGCCTAGAGGGAGAGAGGAAGATGGCTATCTGCTGCAGCGGAGTACAGGATAGGCAAGCAAACTGCATTTCATCCTGTGGTGGTTTGAGTAATACAGACATCACACCATTCTCCCTCTGTGCAGCCTGTAATTTTGATTGACACATTGCTGGCAGTCTTAGACACAATGCTGTTGCAAGGTAAAGATTATTTTGGTTGTCTCTATAGGTGTCCATGTGTGTATATTCCCTGAGTAGTTTCCTACTATAGGTGCATGCTTATGTAATCTTCTTCAGTGCATTATAGACATACCTAATAAAGTGGGATCTTTTGTCAGATATTTATGTTAACTATTCCTTCAGACAAGGCAGTCACACATTTGGGTGATCATGATGATATTTGCTGTCTGGTTCACTCAGCTCTGGAGTTACTAAAAAAGTGGAAAGAAATGCATTACCAAAAAAAACCCAAAAAAACAGGTAGTCTGGTTTTGTATAGCACTATAACCCTGTTTTAAAATAGATGAAGATAGAATCATAGATAAGTTTGGGTTGGAAGGGACCTCAAAGATCATCAAGCTCCAAATCCCCTGCCATAGGCAGTGACACTTCCCACTAGATCAGGCTGCTCAGTGCCATGTCCAGCCTGGTCTTGAACACCTCCAGAGAGGGGACGTCCACAACCTCTCTGGGCAACCTGTTTCAGTGTTTCACTACCCTCACTGTAAAGAATTTCTATCTGGTTAGGAGCAGTATCTCAGACTTATCCCATAATTTTTTTTAAATTAAAATCATAATTTTAATCTACAGTAGGGTGTCCCTGTTCTCTTGAGAGTGTCAAAAGTAGTTGCCTACTGTTCAAAGGGAAAATTGTATGTGGGAACTTGGCTACATAATCTCGACATCCAACTGTGTTTCCATCAATAGTAAAATCCTCTTTTTACAATGTTATCCTGGGTTTATGAGCACAGAGATGATAATGACAATAAAGAAATCAGTACCACCCAAGTAAATGTTGTTTACCCAGTAAGTATCTGTAGGACATTGACCTCCCAAAAAGTTGCTTCAACACTTTTCACGATGCCAGATTTCCCTTAATCTGCTGCTAGACTGAGCAAAATAACTCTCACAAGAACAGATTGTCGTGTGCTGCTTCCTCCTTGATTTTACCTCCATTTTCTGACTTTCCTAACTCTGATTTAGCAAAAGAATAATTATAATAGTAGAATATCGAATAATGTCTCACAATGGACAGCTTAAGGTGTGAGTTTACTGTGGAGATAAAAGGAATCTGTTACTTGGCTAAGCAAAAGGGAAGGAGGCTCAATCCATTGGTCAGAGTCTTTATCTTCATTTGAGAAAGAACATTTTTTTTACTCTCTGAATACTGCAGATGAATATGGATATGATGCAAATAAACAGAACTACCCCCAGCACTTAATGAACTAGGCTTTCCTGTCTTGACCAGGACATATTTTGATCAGTGGCAAAAGCACAGTGAAGGAGGGGAGGAGAAATTGTGCAGTTCTGTTGAACTTAGGAGTCTATTAAACTTGTCCAAGAATAGTTGTTTTGAAGGTTTGTATCTATGAGCTTTGAAGCAGAGGAGGTCAGACCATAGGGCTTTACTGTTGTCTCCAGTAAAAGTGGAGTTCAAACTCCTCCTGTCTATTGCAATCGTATATGTGTACCACACCATAGGAGAATGATGGTGGTCATAGGAAAAATCATAATAAATCTTCCTTTTTAGGTTCTTTTTGAGATTCTCCCCCTGTGAACCAGATACACAGAAAACTGGGCATCTTCACTTCCCTACTCAAGTTTCCTACTTGAGTGAAGATGGAAGCTTTTGCCTTGCAATGATATGGAAGCAGCCAGGCCATGTTGAGCAAATGCAACAATATCCTGATTTTTCTGGCAACTCATTCATTGGTTTGTTGTTGATTTTTGGTTTTCCTGATGATAGGCATTTTCCCACCTTGAATGCTCCTGTGACGAGCCAAGGTGCAGTATTAAAAGGAGAATGGAAAACTTCACTGATGCCAAGAGTGTGTCAGTATGTACAAGCCAAACATTGTTCTGATTACAAGACAAAAAAGCAGAAGAAAAGCTACTTATTTTTAAAATCTATAATATAGATTAAACAATCACAATTATAGGTTGGTGCTGCAGCAACTCAGGCTCCCCAAGGTATTTTAATCACAGATAAAGGAATACAACAGGCAGTTACTTGCTTGTTCTAACAAGTAAGTAACACTACAGCAGCTGGCCTTTATTACTTCCATCATTTTTCTTTTATACAGCTAAAAATAAAACAAGAAACAAAGGAACAAACAACAGATTAAAGTAGTCGCATACCAGGCTTAGCTAAAGGTAGTTGTGGATTTGAAATAACACTGGATCAAATGTTCTCCTCTTCTGCATGGCACCAGCATAACCTCCCTGCCAGGCTCCAAGGTTCGTCCCACACAGAGCAGACAGTGAACATCACCAGACATTGTGGCTCCACTTGATACGTGCTCAACCAGACTGAGAGATGTTTTGGAGGGCAATGGAAAACTTGGGAGATGTAATTCCTTGACTTTGCTTTATCTCCTGAGAACAAGGCAAGCAACTTATGCCTTTTTGTGGGGAAATGTAATTCTACTTTCATGTGAGCAAGGCAAAAAAGAAGGGAAAGGGAAAGGGGAGGGGAGGGAGAGGAAGGGAAGGGGAAGAGAAGAGCAAATTACTGTATCAACACACTTCGAAGTTCTACTTTGCATTTTCAGGATACCTGTAACATAAAAGCATTTTCAGTCACACTACTTAGTCAAGAGAGCAGGAAAAAAGACAACCGATTAAGTGTGCAAACTTACAGTAATTGATGACCTGTACCAGCTGAGCTGATGTTCAATTCCACATCTGATAATTTTTCATTAAAATCACCTTTAATTTAGTGCAAAAAGTCAGCCAAACTCCTCAGGAAACTAAGGTTAAATGGTTCTTATTTAAATTGCAAGATAACTAATGAAGAAGAATTTCTTATCTTAGGCACAGTGACCAAATAATTGCTGGGGTTTTTTTTTCCCTTCTGGTTTGGAGAACTGTATGATAAAAATATGCAGAAGGCAGGTGACAGGCTGCTTTCCACCACACATATGGCTGATGTGGGATAGGGCTGTCAGTTGCTGTAACCTCAAAGAGTTCTCCAAATAGAAAGGAATAAGAGTGCTTTCATTGCTTACACTGAATATTCCTACCTGTAATCAGATATATAAGAAGCTATGGATTATAAATGACTGCTAGAAAAATGAATTATGTTAAGGCCATAATATTTCTATAAAAGTCAGTGTCTAAAATTTCCATCCATCAAGAATACTTGAGGATGAATCAATTGAAACAGTTTTAAGTTCAATCCTCTCTTTTGATGTCAATTCTATGTGAAATGAAGGAAAACTTAAAAAAAAAAAAGAATTTAATACTTTTAAGGGAAAATTTATTTTCAGTATATGTTAATCCTTCTTTAACTTTCCTAGTATGGAGATTTGCTACCTGGGTCAGTGCCCAAAAGGCTCATTTGAGAAGTTGGAAACTTGCAAAAAAGCCAAAGTTTTTCTCCAGAATTTTTTTCATGAACAAAAAGAATCCTCTAGTTGGGAAAAGAGGCAGTCTATATTAAAGCCTCCCTATAACTCTTGATCTATGATAAGCAGACCTGTTAAAATCAGCAGGAATTCACTAAATCTAGCATATATTAATGTGGGTGGTAGAAATAGACGTGCAGGTGTTTTGCTGACTGGGAGCTTTTCAAGGATTGCTTTGAGGTACTCCATTAGTGTTGTCTCTTGTGCTTCCAAAGTAGGTTGATGATATTGTTGGAAAAATTAGGTCGGTCTTGAGAGATGAAAGAAGAATTGTCTGTCTGTGACAGTTCTGTCTGCTGGAAAAGAGAAGAACTGGGTTAAGCCAGTTCTGTGTTCTCAATGAGAGCTGTATACAGGCCATCAGCAACCCATGATGCATTGCAGAAGTGCTGATCGTCAGGGACCTCTGGAGTTTGTCTACTTAAAGCATGGGTCTCCAACACTAGAGGAGATTTCAGCAGTGGCTTTATGTAGCCAAGTAAGGAAACTCTCTAAAAATTGCCCTCCTATCTGAAAAGGAGCTTTTTATAAGATGCAGCACATGGGTCAGAGAAATCTCAAGCACAAATGCAGGCCAGACGGAGAATGGATTTAGAGCAACCCTGAGAAGGACGTGGGGCTGTTGGTTGATAAGTTCAACATCAGTTGACAATGTGTACTAGCACCCCAGGTGGCCAACTGAAAAGATGTAGATTTGGATTAGAGATTAGGAAGAAATTCTTTACTCTGAGAACGGTGAAGCACTTCAGCAGGTTGCCAAGAGAAGTTGTGGATGTCCCATCCCTGTAGGTGTTCAAGACCAGGCTAAGCGACATGGTCTAGTGGAGGATGTCCCAACCCAAGGGATCTTTAAAATCCCTTCCAACCTAAACCATTCTGTATTTCTCTTCATCAGACTGTCTTCACCAGTCTTAGCACACAGCTTCTGAGGAACATGTCTAGGACCCAGGCATCAATTTGGGGGTGTTAGTGGATGACAAACTCAACATGAGCCACCAGTGTGCACTGGCAGCCAAGAAGGCCAACCAAATCTTGGATTGCATCAAGAGAAGTGTGACCAGCAGGTCAAGAGAGGTGATTTTGCCCCTCTACCTCTACTTGGCTTTGGTGAGGCCCCATCTGGAGTACTGCGTCCAGTTCTGGAGCCCTCAACATTAGAAGGACATTGAGCTGTTGGAGCAGGTCCGGAGGAGGGCCACAAAGATGATCAAAAGCCTGGAGCAACTGCCTTATGAAGACAGGCTGAAGGAGTTGGGTTGTTCAGCTTGGTGAAAAGAAGGCTCAGGGAGGACCTCATAGTAGCTTCTCAATACCTAAAGGAAGGGGGCCTACTGAAAGACAGGACTAGGACTTTTTAATAGGATATGTGGTGGAAGGACTAGAAATAATGGATGTAAATTAGAAGAGAGGAGATTCAGAAATTCTTTCCTGTGAGGGTGGTGAAACACTGGAAGAGGTTGCCCAGACAGGTTGTGGATGCCCCCTCTTTGGGGGCTGGACATGGCACTGAGCAGACTGATCTAGTGGGAGGTGTCCCTGCCTATGGTACGGTAGCTGGAAATTGATCTTTAAGGTCCCTTCCAACCCAAGCTACTCTATGATTCTATCCTCACCAGTTTCTCAGCATCCTTCTTGAACTGAGAGGCCCAAAACAGTACATAACTTTCCATCTGCAGTTTAGGCAGCAACAGGAGCAAACCTTCACCTCATGTAGCTCTATGCCAATTTCCTGTATTGACAGTGACAGCACAGAGCTGTTTGTGTTCATGTTTGACCTAGTGTCCATTTGCAACCACCAGGTCCTTTACAGCAGGACTGCTCCTTATCCAGTTATCCTCCTGCTGTGCCTACGTGTGATGTCACTTCATCTCCAGTCAAATGCACTTTTTGCTGAGCCTTCTGAGGCTCCTGTTGGGTCAGTTATTGTATTTCTCAAGGCCTTTCTATACTGAACCTCCTTATCCATCAGCTAAGGGTGTGCTATGTTGCTGTGAATTTTACTAATGAATAAAATGCACCATACCATTTACCTGTGGCATACTTTGCTTAGCTATCAGCTCAGCTCAATATTGACTTACGTTTCAATTTTTTTCTCTCTTTGATCTCATTTGGTGGAGCCATTTTACAATCCAGAGCTGATATGAGGGTCATTTAAAGTACTGCCTGTATTGACTTTGTAGCACAATTATGTCAGATGTTAAATCATGACTAAATGGAGCAGTTTTGACTGCAGGTAAAAATCATTTAATTCTACTATTTTCACAGTGTTTTAATCTCCTGTTAAAATAGTTTGTAATGAAACAGTATTGATTAAAATTCCTCAGTGTGCTTGTTTTCAGACACCTGTCCAGATGTTTTCCCGAACTGCAGTGATGACACTGGTAATGAAATGTAGCAGAAGAGATCTTTCAGAGATGAGAAACTCAGATTACATTCTGTTCCACTTCTACCAGAATTGTGAGCTGGGTTGTTTTTTCCCCTTTTAGTCACATTTTAAATCATTCTTAGCCAGTACCAGAGTTCACACAGCAAATGGGGCTAATTTTTACCTCATATTAAAAATGCTTTCCAAAAAAATCTATTTACTCCAGCAATGGAGTATTTAGTATCAATGCAAACCCTGTTCAGAGAAACTGTGTACCCATGTTTCCATTTTTTTTCTCTACTTGTCCCTGTCCTTAAAATAATTGTAATCTATTAGTGTAAGAGTAACTTTTGTGAGCCTAAAGATAATAATTTGGATCTCGAGAAGCACTTACAGTGGGACAGTGTTATTTCTCCCAAAGTATAGTACTTTTCTGAAATGAACCTACATTAAAGCAGTGGCTTTTCTCACTGTCTCTCTTGCAGTGCACTTTCAGACTCCCATCTGCTAATTTGAGTGACAAAAATACACTTATACTGTGCTTTATTCCTGTTTGCCCTGCAGAGGTACCACTGCTGAGAGAAGCTTTGATTTCCCTTTCTTGCACTTTACCAACAGAATTGTTTGTTAAGAACCATTCAAGGAACATATGAAAAGCAAAAGAGGGTATAACTGTCAAGAAAAGCACAATAAGAGACCTTGAGGCTACACAGCAATACCTGAGGATGACACTTTGCAGAAAACATTTCTGACTAATGAGTATTCTTGAGAGGGAACCCAGCAGGATAATGAAGAATTGAATAAGGAAAGGAGCAAAGAAAGATTATTTGCAAACCAAACAAGTCTGCAATACACTTATGGGGATACGCTAAACAGAGATAGTCAAAGAACAGAATGTCCATTCTATAGGAAATGGTCAGATTAATCAAAATATAATTTCTTCCGAGATAGAGATGAGAAATTTAAACAATACAATCCATAATGAAATTGTCCCATTGACATTTGAGTGTGGTTAAAACCAAACCATTCCAACTATATCACAAAGCTGTGACAAGTAGAATAGATGGGCTTGGAAGGGAACTTGAAGATCATCTAGTTCCAAACCCCCTGCCATAGGCTGGGTCACCTTCCACTAGATCAGGTTGCTCAGTGCCTTGTCCAGCGTGGCCTTAAACACCTTCAGAGAGGGGGCATTCACAACCTCTCTGGGCAACATGTTCCAGTGTTTCACTACCCTCTAAATCTCATTGAATTGGCATAATTCATTAGAAACTTACTTCCATGGAAGCTCCTTAAGAAGCTCAGAACTAAAATAGTGCACTACAAATGTTTCTCAGTGTGTTGAGTGCTTGTCTTACCAAAACTGGAAAACTTGTCCTCTTATCAGTGTTGGTGCTCTGTTTGCCTTTTCCCACCCACCTTGACAGAGCAGCCTGCATTACCTTCACAAGGATGAGAGAGGTTCTCCTCCCGTTCTGCTCTGCCCTGATGAGACCACATCTGGAATATTGTGTCCAGTTCTAGGGCCCTCAGTTGAAGAAGGACAGGGAACTGCTGGAGAGAGTCCAGCACAGAGCCAAAAAGATGATGAAGGTAATAGAGCATCACCCTTCTGAGGAAAGGCTGAAGGAGCTGGGTCTCTTTAGCTTGGAGGAGACTGAAGGGTGACCTCATTCATATGTATAAATATGGAAAGGGTGAGTGTCAGGAGGATGGAGCCAGGCTCCTCTTAGTGAGCTACAATGACAAGAGGTCAATGGGTGTAAGATGGAATACAGGACATTCCATAGAAATACAAGAAAAAACTTTTTCACAGTGAGGGTGCCCAGAAAGGGTGTGGAGTCTCCTTCTCTAGAGACATTCAAACCCTGCCTGGATGTGCTCCTTTGTGACCTGGTCTAGGTGTTCCTGCTCTGCCAGGGGGATGGGACTAGCTGATCTCTTGAGGTCCCTTCCAATCCCTGATATCCTGTGATTCTGTGTGAAATAATTCAAAGGAGAATGAGGAAACATTTGGCTCCTGGACTAAAATTTGTGAAGAGATGACATTCTATAAAAATGCATCACGATTTCCTTTTGTGGACAGTTGTAGACCTGAACTACTCCAAAAGGAAGCAAGTCTTTTCTCTTTAGTCTTTAAGTGACTTTCTAGTTTAACATAAAGCTGGCCCTTAAGAATGGAGATCCAGGGAAGGATGTGACCACTGTAGGCCTGTTGTGTCTGAGAGCTTGTCACTAAAGACGAATGATGTCAGGCAGTTAGGACCTTCTGAAGGCTCAGAAAAAGTGTTTCTGGAGGCTGCAGGGATGCAGATTCTAAACCAGAAATAATTAGTCTTTATTTTTATAGTAAGTAAAGACTATTGCTTTTAAAATTCACACAGATTTTGTTTCTTTTTAAATAGGAAGAGTACACTCCCTTCAAACAGATCTGGGAGGTTAATGACTGCTTTACTTCCAGGGATTCATGTTAAGATTTCTGCTGATCTGCTGCCTGTTTCAAGAAGACACTGGGATTACTCTGGAAAGCTTTTCTACCCCAAGTTTCTTAGAATCAAAAATAGTGATGAGGTTAATATTTGTTATTGACTTTATCCACAAAACTTCTGGAGAACATTAGTTATAAAGTGAGTTGAAAGATAGATGCTCTGCTTGATGGGATGATAGCAGAAATAGAATGAAAGATGACATTTTCTAACGATTCTGACTGCTCACATCTGTGTTTTCACCAGCAGAAAGACAAAAGGTCTTGCCTGTATCATTTAAGTGACACTAAGCTACATGGAAAAGTTACCTGAATTCTCATTGGAATTCAACAGAGCCTCATGTTCAGGATGTTTTCATTAGAAAAATATGTTTTGGAGGTCAAGAGTATTCTTGAAATATAAAAATTTCATCTGTTTAATTAGAATTCAAAATTTACTGTGTGGCATTTGGAAAACAGCAGTAATACTTCATTATATTCTGCTGTGCTACAGCTCATCTTTAGTTTTTAACCATGAGGTAATTCAGATGTGCAGCAACTTCCCAAAGGTTCTTAGAGAATGGCCAGGTCTGCAAGTTGCCGTATTAACACCACACCATATGGGGTTTTCTTTTTCCCTGTAAAAGATGTTCTATAGCCAGAAAATCAATTGATTCAGTGGATTCCTCTGGTCTTCACTGCACAGTGTGGCAATGACATCACAGCCAGTTACTTTTGGTCTTACAAATGTACACATTTCCACTGTATTAGATGAACCTATGCAGTTGATAGGTGCCCAGGCCTCCCAAAAAGTTCCCTGATGACTGAGAAATGTGATATACAGTATTCCCAGTTCCTCTTACAGAGCAGTTATGATGTTCATAATGCCATTACTCATAAAATACTTTAAAATCTTTGAATTTAATGTTTGTGTTCTCCTGTAAGTGGAGGGCAGAGATAGAACTTAGTTTTAAGTGATAAAACTTAGTTGTGTGGAGTTTTAAGTATAGTATGAGGGACAGGACATCTTGACACCAGTTTCCTCATTTCTCATTCTCAAACCTAAACTGGAATTATATATATAATCACCTTTCAGTCATGTTGGCTTCATAACACAAGGCTGAACAAAGTGGCCATCCATCTTTCATGCTCAAGGCTCGAGAAAGATGATGAGGAAATTTTAAAATGTCTTCTCTGGTTTGTCTTACTTTTGGTATCTGAAGAAAGACCATTCATTTTAAAGGAGTTGTAATAGCATTTTAGGCTGAGACAGGGGAAGAAATAAACTGTGTTTTCAAGTTTGCTTGTCTTAAACAGGACAGTGAAATGTGCACTTGTATGTACATACAGACAAGTAAATAAATAGCTTAGTATTCAAAAGAAATTGAACTCAATGGGATTACATGAATTTGCTGCTGACATTCATAGAATCATAGAATGGTGGGGTTGGAAGGGACCTTAAAGATCATCTAGTTCCAACCCTCCTGCCACAGGCAGGGACACCGCCCACTAGATCAGGCTGCTCAGTGCCTTGTCCAGCCTGGTCTTAAACACCTCCAGAGAGGGGGCATCCACAACCTCTCTGGGCAGTCTCTTCCAGTGTTTCACTACCCTCACCGTAAAGAATTACTTTCTTATATGTAGCCTGAATCTACCCCCTTGCAATTTACATCTGTTTGTCCTAGTCCTTCCACCACATATCCTATTAAAAAGTCCTACCCCCGCCTTTCTGTAGGCCCCCTTCAGGTATTGAGAAGCTACTATGAGGTCCACCCTGAGCCTTCTCTTTAACAAGCTGAACAACCTCAACTCCTTCAGCCTGTCTTCATAAGGCAATTGTTTCAGCTCTTTGATCATCTTCATGGCCTCTTGGTCTCAATCATTTCTGTCTCAATCTCAAATATTTTTGAGGTTTTCTGAGACAAGATGATTTTATAAAGGTTGATTGCATTAATCCCAGTACAAGATGATTACCCTGACCCATCTCTACAGCTGAAGTTCCTCTAAAAGCACAAGGAGCTTCTTCAGTTTTCTCCATACTCTGCTGAAATTCAGAGGTCAATAGTTTCATGTGTTTTTTGTGCTTTTAGAGCACCTGTGCTTGCAGGTAAAACTGGGCTAACATTGATTACTGGTGTCTTTTTTCCCCCCAATGTTTCAATGAAAAAATAATTTTAATAATATGTGGAAACCTAGGTCCCAGCACATGTTGTGGTGCAGGACAGTCTAAGTTCATCAGCACTGTGATGGATGATGGGTGGCATGTACCGCCCTCATGTGGCACCTGAATGCAGTCTTAGGGAGATAAGCCCCAAAAACCCTGATGTCAACCCAAGGGGTGGCAGGCTTATGATAAAGAAGTCTTTGATTGGAGAGATGTGTAGGAAAACCAAGTGTGACATAACACGTTTTAATTTTTGCGTGCGTGCAACAGTCCCTGGCTGAGCTTTCAAGCCACTGCACCAGTCAGACGAACTGTATCTTCTGGGTTTGAGTTTGCTGTTTCTTCTGTTCTCAGATGGGATGTCTTACAAGTGAAAAAGCCACAACAAAACCCTAGGTTTAGCTACACTTAGAACTTATGCAAAGTGGTACAACTCCCCAGCCTGATCCTAGAGAATTTGTTGGTAAATTTCAGCCTGCTGCATTTCAGCCAGCATCAATAACATGCTAGGAAAGACCTCACAGTTTCAAAAGCATTTTGATGCACAGAAACATGCAAGTGCATACAAATGGATATGTAACTCCTGCCCCTTTATGTTTACAGATTACTAGATATTGCCATGTTATTTTTCATGCCACATTCTGGCTCTATTCTATTTCAGTCACAAGCAGCTTGAGGTATGGTACTTAGTGCCTGTTAAAACTAATTACCCTTAGCATTATCAACAATTAACCCAAATTAATGTCAGGCAAAAATGTCGAACCCTTTTCTACAATTCAGCAGAGATGAATTCAGGGGAACTGGTAATGACATCTTCAGGCTGTGCTCAAGAAAATCTACCAAGGAAAGCAAAAGCTTTCTGCATTATATACATGCCTCATTCAGCCTTTTCCCCTGCGGGTGTTGCTAACGGAGGCCAAGCAATCAGTACTTTCTGTCACCAGGTCATAGAATCATAGAATGGTTTGGGTTGGAAGGGACCTTAAGGATCATCTTGTTCCAACCCACCTGCCCCCCTGACCAAGTTGCTCATTGCCTCATGCAGCCTGGCCTTAAACTCTTATAGGGAGACGGGAAACCACAACCTCTCTGGGCAACCTCTTTCAGTGTCACACCACCTTCACAGTAAAGAATTTCTTTTTTAAATCCAGCCTGAATCTCCCCTCTTTCAGTTTCCACGTCGCACACCTGCAGGGGGGTTGGAACTAGATAATCTTTAAGGTTCCTTCCAACCCGAACTATTTTATGATTCTATGATCTTTGTGATCTTTGACTTGCACACACGTGGTGATCATCCCTAAAAGGGTTCCAAATTCTTATGCAGGTCATGTCAACAGGAAAGATCAGAAACCGGTGATTGAGGCTGGGGTAGTCAGAGGAGCTGTAGTGGCAGATGCAGTCAGAGGATATTTTGAACAGATCTTTATCCCTCTTATTCATAGCTCTGCCCAATGCTTCCAGGCTGTATACTGCAGCCAAGGTAAAGCACTGATTTAGTAAATGTTGCAGAAAATTAGAGCATTGCAAGCAAATTCCTTCCTTAGATCCTGTGTCCCTAGAGCCCCAGCTAGGATTTTAGAGCTTGGCTGAATCTTAGCATTTATGAGCCAACAACATTAGTACACTTGAGCATTTACAACTAACCACTACAATAAATACTGTAATGTTAATTTAGTAGAAGTGGCTCCATTCCCCATAGAATCATAGAATAGTTTGGGTTGGAAGGGACCCATAGACACTTCCCACTGACCAGGTCGCTCAGTGCCTTGTCCAGCCTGGCCTTAAACACCTCCAGAGAGGGGGCATCCACAACTTCTCTGGGCAACCTGTTCCAGTGTTTCATGACACTAACCGTAAAGAACTTCTTTCTTCTATTTAGCCTGCATCTATCCTCTTCTAGTTTGCATCCATTATTTCTACTCCTTCCATCACATATCCTATTAATAACCTGGTCTAGTGGGAGGTGTCCCTGCCCATTGCAGGAGGGTTGGAACTAGATGATCTTTAAGGTCCCTTCCAACCTGAACCATTCTATGATTCTATACCCCTTTTGAATCTTTCATGCCTTATAGTTTGCTTAACAGTTTGCTAAGAGTGAAAACTGGTTTTGCCATCCACAATCTCTTTATTTTAATTCCTGAAAGTCTTCACTTTTTTTTCTTACTTTTTTTTTTTTTTTAATATTCTTAATTTTTGTTGGCCTACAAAACCAGAGAATTTGGTTTGAAAAGATAACCACCTACACGATAGGTGCACAGCACAACAAACCAGAGTGTGAGGAAGGTGGCTGGAGATCTGGATCTACTAAGGTTGATTCCTTCCTTTAATTCTTTCATACAAGGCCAGTGTCAATTTTGTCTTTATGATCTCTACATTATGCAAATGGCATATACCAGTTTAGTCAGCTGTAGTTTGGAATTTATTACCATTTTTAGGAAGAAATGGTTAAAGAAATCCATAGTCACTTTTGTAACTTTTAGTTGTTCTTTATGCTCGAATGATTCTCCATTGTTATCAAAGGGAAGGTCTTGATTCAAAGAGACTTACTGTAATTGTAACTGTAAAAAGAATCAAGCTTCTAATGATACATAAATAAATTAAATTACTTTGCAGATTCTGTTCTTTTTTGAACAAGTTTTGGTTATGTATCCTGAGTCAAAAATGTAGAGGATGTACTTTCCCAAATATATTGTTTACTTTGCCACTAACAGTTTTGCAAACATTGGCACAGTCCTGCCTCTATTGCTGCAAGCTAATGTCTCTCTTTATTAAGCATGCTAAAAACTGGAATGTGAACGAGTGACATTTTCTGTATTTACACACTGTTTTAATGAACAAAAATGTGGCTTGTTACCATTTATGGGATTTGCATGCTGTTAGTTCTGCTTAGGTGCAGGGGGATGCAGCAATGTTTTTAACATGAGTTGCTGCTATCGAGAAACCCTTAAGAGTACAAATGAGCCCAATGCCTACAGAAAGGCTGGGGTAGGACTTTTAACAGGATATGGGATATGTCATGGAAAGACTAGGAATAATGAATGCAAATTGGGAGAGGGTAGATTCAGGCTAGATATAAGTAAGAAGTTCTCTATGGTGAAGGTAGTGAAACACTGGAACAGGCTGCCCAGGGAGGTTGTGGATGCCCCCGCTCTGGAGGTGTTTAAGGCCAGGCTGGACAAGGCACTGAGCAACCTGGTCGGTGGGAAGCGTCCCTGCCTATGGCAGGGGGGTTGGAACTAGATGATCTTTAAGGTCCCTTCCAACCCAAACTATTCTATTATTCTGTGATTCTAAAATGCATTCCTTGGTTGTGTCTCATCAAGTGAACCCGTTATCTTCTCAGTCAGTACCTGACCACAGAATTCTGATTGAAGAACTTACATGATGTACATTGAATGACTTCAAAGGATGGCTGAGTGAGTTGGGTCTCTTTAGCTTGGAGAAAAGGGGGCTGAGGGGTGATCTCATTAATGTCTATAAATATGGCAAGGGTGAGTGTCAGGAGGATGTAGCCAGGCTCTTCTCAGTGACCTACCATGACAGGACAAGGGGCAAAGGATGCAAGGTGGAACACAGGAGGTTCCACAGAAATATGAGTAAAAACTTTGTCAGAGTGAGGCTGACAGAGCAGTGCCACAGTCCACCCAGAGAGGGTGTGGGGTCTCCTTCTCTGGAGACATTCAAACCCTGCCTGGATGTGTTCCCGTATGACCTGGCCTGGGTGTTCCTAATCTGATAGATGGATTGGACTAGATGATCTCTTAAGGTCCTTTTTAATCCCTGATATTCTGTGATTCTGTGGCTTGTTTGCTGAAAAATGTGATGTGAAACAGTACATCAACACTTTTCCAAAGTGACAGTAACTTCTCAGTAGAAATTCAAGGATCTTTTGATTCTTAGAAACAGTGGGATTTTCTGTGCTGTCAGGGCAAGGCTGTGAGCACTCCATCCATACCCACACAACAAACATGTAGAGACTGCCAACAGAGACAGATGTATCTATATATTTAGCTAGTTTTGTATAGCTATGGAAAAGCTGAGACAGTCCCAGATATGCCATTTGAAGATAAATCCCAGAAGTAATTTCTTGTTGCTGAGGGTAATAGTTTTTCATTAGATTCAGTATATTCATGTCATAACCTTTATGAGACTGACTTGATTTCCCTTCTGTGTCTTGTTTAGAAAGCTTCCCTTTCCTTGCTACTGTCTGTAAAGATTGAAAAAAAAAAATTCTGAGCACTGTCAGTGTAACACATTTCTGATTTGCCTGTCAAGGTCTGATAATAACTCCTTTCACTTACATGACAGCTGACAGGTAGATGTCTCTGTTAAAAAAGGGAGTTACCTTTGTGATTCTCCCTGGCCTTTCCCTTTTATGCAAAACTCTATTTCCTTTCGTGCTATTAATATTTTCAGTGAATTTGAAGGAGGCCAGAAATTGCTCTCTTTCCATTTCCTCTTTCACAAATCCTCCAATTCTTTGTTGGCTGCTATAAATACCCACTGACTGCTCCCAGTGCTCTACCAGCATAGCTCAGCAAGCTGAAGAGCTGATTGTGGGCTGAGCAGGGCCAGGCAGGTGCTGCAGAAGGATGCATACATGTGCACAGGGACATCCTGGCAGGCTTAAGTGTGCATGTTCACTTTGCCAAGTGTCAACTCCAATTACGGAATGCAGCCTCCTAACTAATGCTTTAAAAAATGCAGTCCGTCCTGAAAGTACAGAGTGCTTCTTAATTGAAGGAAAACTCTCTTTTCTTTTATTTTTTTATAAAGTGAAGCATAAAAAATTTAAGCCAAAACTTTTACAGGGTATAAGCTTGAAATGGAAGAAGCTATGGACTGTTCCTGCAGCACATCTGACACTAAACCCTAAAATGTAAATTGGCATAAGTTTTATTGTGCAGTAATTTAATCTCATTTCCATTATATATCTTCTTCTTAGACTCCTCTCTGCCCAGGCAATACAGCTTTTGACTATTAAAAACCACAGGTTTGAATCAAACTCTGAAGTCATTAGACAAGAGTCCAAGAAAATGCTACTTACTGTTGACCATCACTGATGCCAGTGGTCTTGGGACCCATTCTTTTTTATAATAGATGTTACAGCCCTTTTCCATCAAAAACAGATAATATAAAAAGTTCAAAAGGTGTTTTACAGCAAATACAGAGTGTGAAGAAAGTTCTGGTCACATAATGGCCTGGAATCAAATTAACCAGCTTTAATTCAGTCTACCGAGATTAAGTATTTCCCTGTGGTGTGTATCTAGCACCAGACTTTAAGTATTATGGCAACCGCCCATGCAGAAGACACAGCAAACTCAGTGTTTAGAGCAGCCCTTTGTAGTAGGATGTCATATACCTGTTTTGAATCAAGGATTCAGGCTAGATATAAGAGAGAAGTTCTCTGTGGTGAGGGTAGTGAAACACTGGAACAGGTTGCCCAGAGAGGTTGTGGATACCCCCTCTCTGAAGGTGTTTAAGGCTAGGCTGGACAAGGCACTGAGCAGCCTGATCTAGTGGGAGGTGTCCCTGCCTATGGCAGGGGGGTTGGAACTTGATGACCTTTAAGGTCCCTTCCAACCCAATCCATTCTATGATTCTATGATTTGGATGCCATACAAGGACTAATTTTCTGGGTTTATCACTTGCCAGTGCACTTGTTCACAACACCAACTGGAGGAAGCACCTTCTTTACAGCCAGACTGGAGGCAAGCAGATGATCTGTGCAGAATATAGTTCCCTGTAACCTCAATATCCCTAACTTCTGTCTGTGATTTGTTCACATTAGCTCAAATTGCTTCCCAATGAGTGGGGTTTTGTGGCTGCCTTCTCAATTCTGCCCTTGGGTTACAAGGAAAAGCCTGTGGGAGTACCTGGAGATGACACTGCCTTTGAGCAGCAGGAGGCTGAGATGCTGCACTGCCTCATGTTGAAATGCCCACAGGAGCCAAGGCTTCGTGCCAGCAGTAAAGGAGTTGTCTGAAGCTTCACCAGCAACTGAGACCACTGCGTCTCTTTAGCAATTCTATAAAGTATTGTTCAAATCTGGACAGCTGAGGTTAAATGTCACAACTGATGGAAGATACGAGCAAAGATCACCATATACACAACTGCTCTTCCTTGGTATTCAAACACCTTCTTTGCAGGGTAACTAAGAGGACTCTCTACCAAAGTCTATTCTGAAATACATCTAAAGATTCCCTGATTAAGGTAAAATGTACCAAAGACTCTGGGCTTCCAAACTAAGAGCTCTCACATGATTTTCTAAATGAATACACAAAACACAAATCATGGAAGTTGCATTTTCAGAGGTGCTCAAGGTTTAACTATCCAGGGAAATGTGGGCATTCAAATCCTAGGAACCTAAGTGCCTTCCCTTTTCTGTTCTTGGAGCAGGTCCAGAGGAGGGCCACAAAGATGATCAAATGCCTTGAGCAACTGCCTTACGAACACAGGCTGAAGGAGTTGGAGTTGTTCAGCCTGGTGAAGAGAAGGCTCCAGGGACCTCATAGTAGCTTCTCAATACCTGAAAGGGGCTACAGAAAGGATGGGGTATCATTTTTAATAAGATATGTGATGGGAGGACTAGAAATAATGGATATAAGTTGGAAGAGGGGAGAATCACGCTGGAGATAAGAAAGAAATTCTTTAGTGTGAGGGTGGTGAGATACGTGAAGAGGCTGCCCAGAGAAGTTGTGGATGCCCCCTCTCTGGAGGTGTTTAAGGCCAGGCTGGACAGGGCACTGAGCAGCCTGATCTAGTGCGAGGTGTCCCTGCCTATGGCAGGAGAGTTGGAACTTGATGATCTTTAAGGTCCCTTCCAACCCGAACCGTTCTATGATTCTATGATTCTTTTAACTCCTTTGTTAAGCCCAGGTGTTTCTCTCCCTTCTCTATACAACTTGTTTCACTGTGCTATAGAATTACATATGCACACTAATATTCTGTGTTTTCTTTCTAGCATTCAAACAGATTTGCAATATAAAAGATTGCTTTTGGTGTGTGGAACCCTGGCCATTGGTCATATCTAACTAATAGATCATAGTTGCTGTCATACATGAAGTATGACTCCCAAGAAATATTCCTAAAGCTGTGAATGATGGCTGCAGTGCCTTTATGAATTTAGTATAGAAGAATTTCAGGTAGCTGAGACTGCATCAAATACAAGACTTAAAATGTCTATTGTAACGTCCTGCGCAGGCCCAGCCGGTGAGGGAAACCATGAGCCACACAATATGAGTGATAAAGAAGCTTCCGTTTATTCAGCCCAAATAGCTCACTTATATAGAGGTTACAGTTTACAATAACTATGCTTATCCATTGGTCAGGGACTATAAACTACATCTTTCCCATCACCCCCATTGGTCAGGAACTATAAACTACATCTCCCCATCACCTCCTACCCACAGCTGCATCTTAGGGCTGGTTTCTCACGTGCCTCTTCAAGTTTGTTTTCCTCCAAAGTTGTTTACTGGGACTGGCCAAGGCCAGAGAGGCTCCTTTCGGATTTCTGCAAGTCATGCCCGCTCAGCAGCATCCATTTTGTCTCTGGCATCCATGTTCTCACAGTCTGCTTTCACCTTCCCTAAGCTGTTCCAGAGAGCCATGGCCACGGGCCACAAGCCAGTTCCCAACAGTCTATCTTTCATTGCAGGCTAGTAGAAATCATTTTGGAAAAGTCCCAAATTAAAAAGACCAGCAGTACTTACTTCGTGAAAGCTTCCGTTGTCAAGCTAAAATCTTTTTACAGTGTGTTTCCACTGTTTCCAAGGAAAAAAAAAAAACAAACAGATCTTAGATCAAAATCTCTTATGTAGTCAGTATTTTTAATGTAGTGACCTGTCTGCTATATGTTGAAATCCATCTTCAAGCACAGAAGAGACTTGGGAATAGTTCACTAAGAGCAGGATTATTTTAAATTAACAAGGGCGATCTTAGTTTCTGAGGTGAAAATGGGTAGTGAGGAAAATAAAGGGTAAAAGTGTCTTCACAGGTAAAACTCTAGTGTTTGGAAATGAGTATCTGTATGGGGAAGATTTTTTTATAGCAAATATTTCTCATGAAAAACACTATTCACAATATATTACCAGAAGCAGCAAAACTGTCAACAGCATCAAATGCACTTATCTTTTTTCTTGAAAAGATGTCAAATGTATCACCTAACAGACACTGTGAGCAGCTTAAAAAATAATTTTAAAAAATTAGAGCAATATCTTGCAAATAATGAAGCTCAACTGGTAACCATGGTTCATCATTTATTTGTCTCATGTTGTTTCTTAGTCTGCAGAAAAAGATTCTGAATTTTTCAAGCTGAACAATCAAATGATAATGGAAAGCCTTTAAGAACAGGAAGTAGGATGAGAAACATCATTGCATATTTAGGTACTTAAGTCTGCAAAGCTTTTTCAAAGAAAGAGAGAATTAAATTTCAGACAAAATTACCAGCCTGTTATATCTGAACTGCTGGAATCTTTTTTCATAGCTTCTAATAGCAGGTATAAATTGTAAGCTCCATGGTTATAAACAACACGTAAGTGGATATTTGGCATCTATTATGCAGTACAGGAATCTCTTCTACACTTATGTGGAAATAGGAAACATCTTGGATTTTGTAACCCTAAAAAGCTGTTTGCCATTTATAGTCAGTATCACTAATGCTCAACCAGCAAGATTAAGAGTCTCCAATCCACATTAATAATTCAATGTGAAATATCTTCCTGACATTTGTAGCCCTGTCAGAGATCAGAAGTGTTTGTATTTTGTGGATACACTGTATTAAAAGTAAAAAGTACTAGTATTCTGCATGCATTTACAAATTTTAGTCATGGTGGATACTATAGGATATGAAACCTGTAATTTTAAACCCAGCCCTATATTGTCACTTGTGTGCAGTACTGACCTGTAACAGGCAACTCATGACAAAACTGGCCTGTCTGGGCAGGTGATAAGCACAGAATGTCAGAGATTGGAAGGAACTTCAAGAGATCATTAAGTCCAATCCCCCTGCCAGAGCAGGAACACCCAGACCAGGTCACACAGGAAGGTGTCCAGGAGGCTTCTGTATGTCTCCAGAGAAGGAGACCACACACCCTTTCTGGGCAGACTGTGCCAGACTGTCTCCATCCTCCTGATACTCATCCATTACATATTTATATACATGAATGAGGTCACCCCTCAGTCTCCTCCAAGCTAAAGAGACCCAGCTCCCTCAGCCTTTCCTCAGAAAAGAGCTGCTTTAATGAGAGGTGGCCTGACCACTGGTTGTCAAACTTGTGCACATCACATTTGCAACACAGTCAGCCTCTTGAAAGCAGAGGCTTATGTGATCAAGCTTTCCTTTGAACTTCTGTCTTCTTATCTGCAACACAAAGCTTTGTCACGCTGTTGCAATAAATCATATTTTAATATTTGTTAAATCCTTTGAACATAAAGTTTAATAGTGATACTTGCAGGAATTAAATACTTTTACCTAGTGTCATTCCTTCTGGCCTATATCCATTAGATGCTCATCACCTGCTATCTCAGGTGGAGACTCTAGGGTTTGCCTTGAAAAAGGGGTTTATTGAGTGAAATACTGAACAAAGCATCCAGGAACAGCACTAGAAAGGGTTTCTGTCCCAGAGTTTACAGTTTAAAAACACAGGTACGAAGAGGAGTGAAGAAACAGGGCAGAAAACAGCAGTAGTGCCATGAAGAGATTCTTTCCCCATGTCATTTTAGTTGCTGTGTTTTTAAGGAATGAGGCTCTATCTCAAGATTCACCATTGGTGGGCAAGGATTATCCAAATTTAAATACAACTAGAAGACAGGGTGTGCTGCAAATACACTGGGAGGAGGTCAGAGATAGAATCAATCACAGAATCATAGAATGTTCTGGGTTGCAAGGGACCTTAAAGATCATCTAGTTCCAATCACCCTGTCTTGGGCAGGGACACCTCCCACCAGACCAGGCTGCTCAATGCCTCATCCAGCCTGGCCTTAAACAATTCCAGGGTGAGGGCATCCACAACCTCTCTGGGCATAGTGGCCCAGTGTTTCCTCACCCTCATAGGGAAGAACTTTTTATTCATGTCTTATTTAACCAACCAAGCTGCAGAGAAACAGTGAGCATTAGTGGAATGGGAGGAGGGGAGGAAGGGCAGGAAAATGAGAGGTGACTCATCCTGATCCGTATGGCTGTGCATCACATGGCTGTACTGTCTTGGAAGTGGTTAAACAAAATGGGATGGGTGATGCAGAGATTTATAGGTTTATAACTCTGCCAGAACTCTGTCTTTCCCACCAAAGCCCATGTCAAGAGTCTTGCCAACCTGCCTCAAAGCTGAAGCTGCTTCTGTGATTTGTATCAATAATCTCCTCCCACTGAATTCAGGAAAAGTTGTATTTTGATGCTTGCTTCTGCTACAAATAGACTATAATTGCTGAGGTTTTCTGTACCTAGAGGGCTTTGGGTTTTTTTTTTCAGTGGAAGATCACTGCAGACTAACAGTCTAAAGAGTTCCTCATGATCAGCTCTAATTCTGAGGGTAAATATGGCTGGTTATATTACTTAAAACCATCTAAAAACCAAGCATCAGGTATCAGTGAAAAAATAATTCTTGTGTAGTTTAAATTATTTTTTTAGACATGCACAGGGATGGGGGTTGGAACTTGATCATCTATGATTCTAAGAACTAGAAGTCAGAATCCATAGAAGTATGGATGATTTAATGAGCATGTTTACACAGACTGATCCCCTGGCTTCACTTTGTAACTAGACAATAGAAAAAGTTACCGAGAAACTGTGGTGTACAGGTGGAAAAATTATGGTTTCATGTAGTAATTCCATGAAATCACGGAATGGTTTGAGTTGGAAGGGACCTTAAAGATCATCTAGATCCAATCCCCTGCCATGGGCAGGGACACCTCCCACTAGATCAGGCTGCTCAGTGCCTTGTCCAGCATGGCCTTAAAACCCTCCAGAGGGGACAACCACAACCTCTCTGGGCAACCTGTTCCAGTGTCTCACCACCCTCAATCTCCAGCCTTTACTTTAGAAACAAATCCAGCAGTAAAACCAAGTTAGTTTGTAGAAATTATGCTGATTTTCAAACACAAACCCTTCTATTCTGACACAGAGTGACCTTAATGCTTCTTTTTATTTTAGAAGATTGTGATCAGTCCTTATAATGGATGAACACAAACAAAAGGTGGATGCAAAACCAGTAGCTCCCCAGGGATCAGTGATCACCACATTGCATGCAGTGTGCAAACAGAGCACAATTAGTACTACCTTCATGTGTGTGTTACTCCAAGGACTCATCTTCAAAAAGCAGGAGAAAAAAGCAAAAAGGAGAAAAAAAAA
>VZTY01013918.1:47944-62091 GCA_013400935.1 Turnix velox
AGGAGGAAAAAAAAACAAAAAGAAGAAAAAAAAAAAAAAAAGAAGGAAATCAGTTGTGAGGAAACACTTGTATATAAAAATGTGAATGGAAATTATATCTGTAGAATGAATTCATTGTAAGATGAAAAAGCTTCCATTCTGACGTCAAGAAAAAGGACTGTTTTGGTAGAGAAAACTAGTCTTGGTTCAATAAGGAAAACAACTTTCTGCCATACACAGAATATGGAAATAGTGTGGGAGCTATGCATAGTGATCAATATAAATAAATTGCTCTGAAAATTGATAATTAGAAACTAGAAATATAAGGGAAAAATCCATGACAGGCATTTGCTACATATACTTGCAGTACAAAAAAAAAAAAATTCATAATGATGGGATAGGCCCTTCTAAATTGCAATACATAAATTATTAAAGTGTAAAATCTGGTGCATAGTTTGGCTTTTTTTTTTAAAAATGTTACTTCAGCACATCAGCTAAAAATATTCCTCTGCTTGCTGGAAACTGATCTCTTTGTTCAAGTGGAAGAAAATGCACAAGGTGCAGTCCTTTTGGTAATATTTTAGCTTTGCTGAGATCATCATCATATATTTTGTGCATGTGCTGTATCTGCTAAATGTATCTCTCAGAACTGCTAGAGAAGAAAGACCCGCGTCTCCTCCTGTGCAAAGCAGAACTAGTTTGGGATTCAAGTTTCCCAGTGTGGTCCCTTGATAGTCCTGAGAGTGCTCTATTTACACAAGAGACCATCATGCTTAGGGAGAACTTCACTGAGACTGTCTTCCTGAGTAATCTGCATAATACAATAAGCTCTTGCTGTATAGTTTATGATGAAGGTATATGTGGTTCATTCTTTGAAAGGTCCAGACCACATCCCAGCTGGTAGCTGTGGGTCGTGATGCCAACTTTTAGGTGAATGAATGTGCTGGCAGAATTTGTCTGGATATGAAGATGATGTGATTCCATTCCTGAAGCAGCATCAGAAAATACTTTAGTAGTGGTGAAACCACAATTTCCATGTGAGAAACAAAAATCTCTTCCCCCACAAAGGATTTTCAGGCTTGTATGCAGCTCCTACCATTTCCTGAACATACCTGGTGAGTGTTAAATAGAGTGAAGAAGTCACCTTTGGATCTTTGCTTTTCCTTCCTCCTCTTTTCTTTCTTCCTTGCTTTAGGTGGGACTGTGGACACTTTGTGCAATGGCCCTGGGATCATGCACGAGTCTGGTACAATGGACACCTTGTATGATGGCCCTGGTCTAGTGGGAGGTGTTCCAGCCCCCCATAGCAGGGGGGCTGGAACTTGATCTTTAAGGTCTCTTCCAACCCAAACTATTCTATGATTCTATGAATGTCTGCTGTTTTTTTTCTACACCCAGTAACTAGACCATATCTCGCCTTAGGCTTTTCACCAGCAATGACCCTACACACTGACCACACTCCACTACAGCCAGCGGAGTTGGTTAAGCTTGATAGAGTAGTATCATACATCTGATGGAAGGTGAAAGAAAGCACTTTCCACAGCCTAAAAGATGCGCAATCTCAAGAAAATTAAGAAAATCCTATGTGTGAATTTGAAACTTTCGGGAAAAAGAGATTTTCCTCTTTTAAATCACACGTCCAACAGGCAAGTAGATGCCCCTTCTCTGGAGGTGTTTAAGGCCGGGCTGGATAAGGTACTGCGCAGCCTGATCTAGTAGGAGGTGTCCCTGAACATTGCAGGGGTTGGAACTCGATGATCTTTAAGGTCCCTTCCAACCCGAACTACTCTATGTAGCTGGTCACCGCGACACCAAACATGATGTCCAAGTCACTGGAGGCCACGCAGGTGGCGATAAGGATCCGTGGGATTCCGCGGGGAGGAAGGGGAAGGTGGGCGAGCGCGGGCAGGACACGGCTCCGCTCCCGAGCTGCCTCCCCATGGCCAGGGCTCGACCTCCCTACGTCGTCCCCGGTAGTTGGGCCAGGCGGGCCCTGCCCGGTTCCAAGCGGGGCAGGGCAGGCAGGCGGAGAGGGCGGGAGGCGGGAGGAGCGAAGGTCGGGCCGGTGTCAGTGCAGTGGCCGCCCGCAGCCCGGTCACAGCTGTTTACTTCTTCTCTCTCCTCCACATTCCCACTTTGCAGCATGGCCGGCGCACTGAGAGGCGACCCACTCTCCTTCTCCGCTTTCCAGGCCGCCCGCCCCGCCGGCTGTCAGTACGGTTACAGCAGCGACCTCAATGCCGTCCGGCAGCGAGAGTTTCCCCGTCTCCGNCCAGGCGGGGAGGCCGTGCTTCCTCTCTGAGGAGTTGTTAAGAAGAGGAGGGGGGGGGGAAATTAAATGGAAGCTGTGAAACCACCTTAGCTTAGGAAAGGTTTGTGATTAGACAAGTTATTTGTAAACTACCCCTCCCGCCACTGTCAAGTTTTCCTTGCTTCAAATCTAACCGTGATGGTTGTATTCGGAGATATATCAATGCCTGTGATATTAGCACTTCAAAATACTTATGGGGGAAAAATAACAGAGAAAATAAAATGGTTTGAGTTGGAAGAGCCTTTCAAAGGTCATTTGGTCCAATCTCCCTGCAGTGACCAGGGAAGTCTTGCAATACCTAATAAATCCTAAACCTGTTATTTAGACCACTCTTTCTGTTAAAGGCTTTTGTTATTACTTCTCTTGGTCCTTCTGAATTGTCTTGATAGGAATGCAAGAGTTAGACTCTTAACACACAGGTGTTTAGTAAAAGAATGGAGTCAAACTTTGCTTCTACTGGGGATATGGGAAATAAACTTAATTCCAAGAAGCAATCTGAGGAACTTTACCTAAGATATACAAAGTTAATTCCATTGTTTGATATTAGTCATAGTTATTGTGTCAGTGTAAGTTTGATAGTAAGAAAATGCTACTTGACCTCAATTCAGGCCAAGATTGTGAAAAGTGGATGTTTTGTAAGCCCATGCTTAGACATGTAAGCCGATGACTTTTCATAACTCCTGACAATCAGGCTTGTTTCTCATGAGGCTCCCCAGTGTTGAAATAAAGTCTGTCTGCTAATGAATTATGTCAGGGACAGATTCCTAGGCTGACTGTCCCATGCCTTACATGTATGTTTGTCTCAGAGCTGACTAATTGGACCAGTCCAGGACAGAGTCCAGAAACTGCCTGGCAGCAGAATAGTGTGGATTAAATAGGTATGTTGCTTGTTCTTGTTCCTTGGCCTCCTTTCATTTAGCCACGTAGCTGTATCCCTTGGTGAAGGTCTTGACACACTGTTGATGTTATTTGGATTTTAAAGCTCTAGGACTTTGTTGCCTTGTTAAAATAAGGTAAAGGAAAGGTAGCAGATGTGGAATCATAGAGTAGTTTGATTCTGTGATTTTTCAAAGGTGATCTACCTACACTGCTGTCAGTCTGTGGTAGTTTGACTGTTGGCTCCATCAGATGGTTTGCACTGAGTGTGTAGTGGAGCTACTCAGGTGCCTTGAAACAGTAGGGGTCTGTGTGTTTTGGCACAGAAGCCCCAAGTTTTACCTTGTAAGCCAAGGATTATCTCTGCTGTTGTAATTCAGGAGTTATTAGCTGATGGCTACAGCACCCCCTTCTAAAAATATATCTGGAGTTTGTGAAAAGAGATCCCTGTATCACAGGCAGCAGCCTATGCACAGCATGTGACCTTGACTTTAATCTTGTGAGCAGAGCCCCCTTATCTGCACTGAAAGGTTGTAAATTCCACTTTAGAAAAGGATAAAGAAACCAGCAGGAGTCTGTAGGTTGAGTTGTTAGGTAATGGGGTTGAATATGCTTCTGTGATGTTTATCATAGCAGAGAAAATACCAGCTTCAGTTTGTATCGCGGCTTTAAAAAAGGAAAAAGCTGATTTTTGATGCAGCACTTAATCCCAAGGTACAGCTCCAGTTTCAGTTGTGTGCCAGTACTCTGAGATAGCTGTGTCTGTTTCAGTGGGAGCTTTTCAACAGCAGTAAGCAGTAGATACTTATCTCCCAAATAAAAAACAGCATGTATTAGTAATCACATTTTCTTCAAGGGCTGCTCACCATCTGAAGATAATCTTTAACTGAGGCAAGATGAACTGCCCTATTTAGTGTGAGATTGGTCACTATCCTGTTCCTCAATGCAGTCTTGGTAAGTTTACCTTACCTCAGTAACATGAACATTTGTGATGCAAATGATTACAGACAACAAACAATAATAATGTGCCTTGCCTGTTAAGCAAGAATTAAATGCAAACTAAGCTTTGAGGAACAGAGTTGGCCTCTGTTTCTTTGACACTGAAATGATACATCGTGAACTAGGCACTTATACGTGAGCTTATTCTATTGTCCAGTTAAGAAATCAAATGGAATCTTGAGCTGCCCTTTCACAAAAATGAGAATTTTTACTCATATTAGTGGTAATTATTTGCAGCAAGAGTTTTCATGTAAGTAGGAGAACCCAGGAAGCTGGCCTTCTTTATGAATTTCAGTTACTCCTTTGTGACTTGCTTTACAAATGACACCTCTGTCCTCTGAAAACAGAAAAGCTGATCTGTTTTGTCACATTTTGGGGTAATCTAGTGTTTTAGATTAATTTCAGAAGTAGGAAGTGTGTTGTGATGTGTCATTTCAGAGTAATTTTGTTTGCTTATGTTTTATGACACCTGGGAAGATGAGTGTACTAAAGAGTTGTGCTTGCCTATTGATTCTAAATACAGGTCTGACCTCAGTTTCTCTCCTGCAAGTCTTCTCGTGCCATTTAAAAACTGGTTTGCTAATGACGGAGAAATTTTTCCCGATTAATTATTGTCTTTGCTGAAGCAGGAACAAGGCAGGTGCCATTTTATTGTCAGTACTTAATTGTGAGTTCCCTGAAGTTGCTGCTGTCCTGAATTAAGCTCAGCATCTGTAATCTTGGGAGAGATTCTCATCTCTCGGTAAGGTAAAATGGTTTCACCCATGTGCTGAGATTGGTGTGTGAAAGGCAGTAAAAACACCGTCAATTTGAAGATCATGGTAGTTACCTAAATAAGCTATTATCTAAAGAATTGAGGAAGTGTGTGTGGAACATAAAGTGGATTTAGTACCAAATGCACTAACATTGTGTTAGTTTCAGGAGTTTTCTTCTGCTTGCATAGAAGGTAGAGGTACTATTAAAGAATCTCTGACCTTGCATTTCAGGGTTTAGGCTATCAGTGGTCTGCTCTGTGCAGTACTGATCTTCCAATTTATCACCCAGAGCTCAATGATCTTTTGCTCTTTTTCATGGTCATAGCTCTTAGTGGAGAGTTGTTACTAATATTGTTGCTGTAATATTTCAGCACTGAGTAAAGTTTTAGTTACTTAGAATTTAGAGGAAACAATTCCCTCAAAGAAACAGGTAATGTCTCCTCTTTCTGACTTGTATTAGTCAGAACAATACATATAATTCAGCTTTAATTTCAGGTTTGGTGTTGTAATACCCAATTTAAGACATTCACTGCACCATTACACTGCCTTTGGAATTGCCTATGCCACATGCTACAGGACATTTAAAATGTTGAGCAAAAAAGCAAAATATCAAACCCTATAAACTTGATGCAGCTGACATGAATTTTCAGGTCTATTTTAGAAATAAACAGTTGATCATTTGGGACTGAATTCTTTACATCTTACATTCTATACATCATATATAGACATTAGAATTTTTAAACCAACGTGTAGATATTAAAAAAAATAAGATTGAGAGAGATAATTTGTGGAACTCCATAGATGCCTCAGGTTATCAATCACTTATCAATCAGTTTTAAAAATTGCACTTTTAATTGAAAGATACTTTATCTCTAAAATTAATGTCTGCACAAGGTGTATATTAGTGTTTGAAAGTATTAAAACAGGCAAATGTTTTATTTAGAAAAGCACAGGATGCTTTCTTAATTCTTTATATTAAACTGTAAATGCACCAAAATCTTGTTCCTACAGAATTCCACATCCTTCCTTCCATTGCCTTTGCTTTCTCTTGGAGTCTCCTCTTTGTCCTTCTCCATCATTATGAGGCTGCCATGTGTGAGATTTGTATTGATTTCTTAACAGCATATTTCTCTGTATTTCCATATGATGTCTATATGATTTCTTTCTTGTGCTCTTTAAGACATGTAACGTCATAAAATAAAAACTGTATGTAAGGTTTCAGGCAGATACAATCTGCTTCTGGTGTCCTTGCACTTCTACTGGAATTTTACCTGCAAATTCAGAACCTGGCACATGAAGCTCTTAAAATTTTCATTAGCTGTAGCAATTCCCATGTATGAGCTGCTCACCAGAATTCGAGGATATTCCCAGTGTAAGAACAAGAAGCCAGCCAGAGAAGTGAGAGGTCAGGTGATGTTGAAAAGTTTGACTCATTGCATGCTTAGTATTGTAGAGACGCTGCAGGTCCTTTGGGTGTGAGAAGACTGTCACTGGATTCAGGAGACTCTACTGCAGAGTACTGCATAGCAAAAAGCACTGATAGGAGATGCTGATAAATAGGCAGAATATGTTTGCAGCACGGGAACCTAGTGGGATCCTTAACTTGGAGATTATATTTAAGAAGTTGGATGCTGAGCTCTCAAATGTCTCGGGCTTTTTATAAAAGGTTGCCTCGTCCCAAGCCAAAGGAATATTCATTGCAGCTGGTTTCCTTTATGTGACACTGAAATGCTTATACGGTGGTGAGATCTTTTTTTTATTTTTATACCTTACTGAACTCAGAAACTTAAAACCAGCACTAAATAAAAATTATTCTTACTAATATGTCAACTTGGGCTTGGTATGATTTTCTTTTTACCTTCTTAAATTAATTATGTTGATGGTGTTACCGTGTCTGCAAACAAACAATTTGGATCACAGACTGATTCCTGTCAGGTCTGTTAGAAGATGAAGATGCTGTTTCTGGAGATATTATGGAAGAGGTGATGCCAAGAATTGCAGCTCTGAGAAATGGATGCCAGAGTTACAGAGGAACAGGGGCATAGTAGGGCAGGGAGGCATAAGGACAGATCACAAAGTAATGAAAAATAAGACTTCATTAGTTTCACTGCTAATGAGGTAAGTCATTATGCTCTTGGCACTATTCTTGGCAGCCCAGGTAGACACAGTGATGCTCTTTGCTCCTTCACCTTCTGCCTTGCTGTAGAGAAGCAATGGTCTGTGAGGTGCCTGTAATGGGAATATGACCCCAGGCAGCAGCTGTTGTGAGAGTGACTCATAGGAAAGTCTGGGGTTTTTCTATGGAATGTGAAGTGCCCGTGTAAAATTGGAAGGCAGGTCTTTATGAGTGAAATCTTTTTCTCCCTGCTATTTTTTTTCCCCCCTCTTGCTTTCAGGGTTATACTAACTCCTCCTTTCTTGTAGCAGCCAGGAGAATATGGCTTTTGTGAGAGAAGGAAAAAAGAGTTTCTCTGCTCATTCAGATTAGTCCCTGGAGCAATAGTAAAATGCCTTTATAAGAGAGCTAAGAACATGAGGAGGTTGCATCAAGAGGAGTGTGACTAGCAGGTCAAGAGAGGTGATTTTGCCCCTCTACTCGGCACTGGTGAGACCCCACCTGGAGTACTGCATCCAGTTCTGAAGCCCTTAACACAAGAAGGACATTGAGCTATTGAAGTGGGTCCAGAAGAGGCCCACAAAGATGGTCAAAGGGCTGGAGCAACTGCCTTCTGAGGACAGGCTGAAGGAGTTGGGATTGTTCAGCCTGGAGAAGAGAAAGCTCAGGGGGACCTTATAGTAACTTATCAGTACCTGAGGGAGTCCTACAAAAAGGCAGGGGAAGGACTTTTTAATATGATATCGGGTGGGAGGACTAGAAACAACGGATGTAAATTGGAAGGGGATAGATTTAGGCTTGACATAAGAAGGAAGTTCTTTACAGTGAGGGTGGTGAAGCATTGGAACAGGTTGCCCAGAGAGGTTGTGGATGCCCCCTCTCTGGAGGTGTTCAAGACCAGGTTGGACATGGCACTGAGCAGCCTGATCTAGTGGGAGGTGTCCCTGCCTATAGCAGGGGGGTTGGAACTCGATGATCTTTAAGGTCCCTTCCAACCCAAACTATTCTATGATTCTATGACTAGGCAGGATTTTTGTCACTTATGTTTTTCTTAGATGAAATAAATCCAAGAACGTGATCTTTCAGTGACATGATTAGCTGGGGAAGGATGACTGCACCACTAACTTTACTTATTGTGTCCATATGTAGAATAATGTCCTAAATTAAAAATGGGAAAGATGATAGGAAGCTAGTTTGAACAAATACTCATTAGTTAAATCAATGTTGTGTGAGTTCATTTCACTAATGCACAGTTAAACATCAAATATCACTGTCCAAACTTGCAAACTTGGGAACAGGTCAGGTAAAGTTATAGTGTCATCAGAAAGTTTGTCCTGTAATTTCTTTCTTGGGAAGAAATTGAGGCCAAGTATTTTCCACATTTTGATGTTAATGCCACATGGTGCATTAAAGTTGCCGTAATTCTGTAATATGGAACTGATGGTATCAGTGATGGCTACGAATGCATGTTGCCTTTCTTGAAAAAAATACACTTTGTATTGTTGCTGAGTAAAAGATGTGTTTATTTGCTGTGACATTGATTTTCAAAGTAAATTTATTAAGGAGCAGAACTTAATAAGTAACTTGTGCAACATGACTGGGAGTCACATTTTTGTCATTTCTATATCTTTCAGTGTTATTTCTTTCAATGGGAATAGTTTGAATTGTCACAACACAAAATGTTACTCAGCTGCTCTGGCAGCAATCAACTGTTTTATTTTTAATTCATCATCATTGATTCATCCCATTTGAGGGCAATATTTGTTGCACATTTCATCAGTTTAAGAGTGTGTAAGCCCATTGAGCAGAATGGGAGACTCTTCTTAATACCCTGTCTTATCTCAGTTGTGATGGACAGTGTGCTTTGATAACACATATTGCCTTCTCATGAGGTTGGATGAATAAAACAGGCTGGAAGTAGATGATCTTTAAGGTCCCTTCCAACCCCAATTATTCTATGATTTTATGATTCCAACTACCAAGAACTCCCTTCTTGATGGACTGGAATAAAATTAAAGACTGCATGAAGAAGGAGCCTTTTCCAAGATGCAGACGTGTTATTTCCCTCCCTAACCCCCCCTCCAAAGATCTCAGTAGTGTCGTGTAGCTGGGAAGCTGACTGAATTGATCTCTAGGCAAAACTGTATGCAGATTATTGCACCCTGTTGTTGCTGGATCATAAGCATTTGTGTTCATTAACAAATGAAAAATTTGATTAATGAATCACAGCTTTTAAATGCATTACCTTAAGAATGAGAAGTGATGCATTGTGGAAGGTGGTCATGAAATAAAGCAGTATAATAGCCATCTTACCACCTTAGCAGAGATGTTTAGCAACAGGTACAATTATGCTAAGACGGCCTAATAATACAAATGCAGGATGACTGGTTGCACTTCTAAAAAGAGGATAATTTAATACCACTACAAGTGGAAAAAAGGTTAGCTATTTAAATTCACTGGTTTATTGGAAGACTCTCAGTATGTAAGAAACTAAACGCCATGTAAGATAAATATTGTGCAACTGGACATTTTATGCAATAAAATTAAAAATGCCAAACCAACCTTAAGGGATGGCTGCAAAGGTGTGTTTTGAAGATAAACTAAGGAAATAAAGGGAACAATACATGTCAACTAGTACATCTGTACTGTGGTTGACTTTTCCTTTTTTTCTTGGGAGAGAGCAGCCATGGGGAGTGAGATTCACAAACTCCTTTCCATCCTGTTGTTCACAGCTATTTACTACTTGATTGAAGCATATCCCCATGCCAATTGTTTTTACCATGAATGAAATTAAGCTCTCTGTTTTAAAGACTGTTAACCATCCAGTTAATACTTGATTAGTAAACTTTGCACTTGTTCATGCTTGCCAAGAGCAGAAATATAGAAAGAAAAACTGACAAGTTGGAGGCTTTTTTCTGTACATAACAACAAATTAGGATTTGATATTGTGAAGGATTTTTCTAGAGAAGAGTAATCATGAGTAGTGATGCCTACTTGAGTTGTGTTCTTTAAAGCTTTTCAGTGTTTCTGCAATACCCAGATGAATTGTGCCACTGAAGTGGGTAGAACAGCACCAGATAATCTTGCCAGAGCTGTCCTGTTTCCAAAGGTGCCTGATCAAGTCCTTAAATCTAAATGCTAGATACCTTGTGGGTACATCCAACAGCTATTATCAGCCACTTCTTCTGTTTCCTTCCATGCTTATAGCAGAAATCTCATGGCCTAATGAAGTAATCAAATAACAGTTAATTTCACTGAATCACGGAATGTCAGGGATTGGAAGGGACCTCAAGAGATCATCTAATCCAGTACCCCTGATGGAGCAGGAACACCCCATTCAGGTCACACAGGAATTTCTTCAGAGAAGGAGACCCCACAATCTCTCTGGAAGCCTGTGTCACTGTTCTGACACCCACACTGAGAAAAAGTTTTTTCTCATATTTCTGTGGAACCTCCTGTGTTCCAACTTTCACCCATTTCCCCATTTCCCTAGGGGGGAAACCTGCTTTTGACTAGTGCTAATCTCTTCAAATGCTTCCTGAGTTTCATATTTATGGAACTTACTGCAGCTTTAAAAATTACTACGTTTTTAAGTGAATTGTACTGAAGGAGCATGAAATATATCAGACTGGTAAAATTGATAATTAAGTTACAAAGAGCTTCTGGACATGAGAGGGGAGAGTGGAAAGTCTACATCACTGTGAAAATGTTTTTTCTTATATTTCTGTGGAACCTCCTGTGTTCCAGCTTGTACCCATTGCCCCTTGTCCTATCATTGGAGGTCACTGAGAAGAGCCTGGCTCCATCCTCCTGACACTCACTTTTTCCCTATTTATAGACATTAATGAGGTCACTCCTCAGTATCCTCCAAGCTAAAGAGACCCAGCTCCCTCAGCCTTTGCTCATAAGGGAGATGTTCCAGATCCTTCATCATCTTCATGGCTCTGGAATGCCATAAAACAGCAGTCTACTCTACTGTAGTCCTCTGGATGTAGGTTAGTTGATATTCTCAGCTTGTAGACAGGAGTATTATGTGAGAAAAATTAAAAATCTAAAGAAGCCATATAAGCAAGTACCTATTTCTGTCAAAACCAATTGTGTCTTACTGTGTCTCTGCTGAACAGTCATTACAGTGGGTATATATAAGTTTGCATAGATGCATTTATTTATGTATATATAAATAAATCCCTGGATTTAGTCTCATTATGGTGAGAACACTGAGTGCCTAAAAATCTCCTCACTGAGCAGAAAGAAGAGTGTTTCAAGTTGGGAAGGAGGAAGGTAGAAGAACAGAATGAGATGGGTATGGGGAAAATTTTTCACTTCACACCTTTCTTAGAATCATAGAATAGTTTGGGTTGGAAGGGACCTTAAAGATCATCGAGTTCCAACCCCCCTGCAATAGGCAGGGACACCTCCCACTAGATCAGGCTGCTCAGTGCCTTGTCCAACCTGGTCTTGAACACCTCCAGAGAGGGGGCGTCCACAACCTCTCTGGGCAACCTGTTCCAATGCTTCACCACCCTCACTGTAAAGAATTTCTTTCTTATGTCAAGTCTAAATCTACCCCCTTCCAATTTACATCTGTTGTTTCCAGTCCTCCCATCCAATATTATATTAAAAAGCCCTTCTCCTGCCTTTCTGTAAGACCCCCTCAGGTACTGATAAGTTACTGTGAGGTCCCCCCTGAGCCTTCTCCTCTCCAGGCTGAACAATCCCAACTCCTTCAGCCTGTCCTCAGAAGGCAGTTGCTCCAGCCCTTTGACCATCTCTGTGGCCCTCCCTTGGATCCGCTCCAATAGCTCAATGTCCTTCTTATCTTGAGGGCTCCAGAACTGGACGCAGTACTCCAAGTGGGGTCTCACCAGAGCCTGGTAGAGGGGCAAAATCACCTCTCTCTCGACCTTTTGGTCACACTCCTCTTGATGCAACCCAGGATTTGGTTGGCCTTCTTGGCTGTGAGTGCACACTGCTGGCTCATGTTGAGTTTGTCATCAACTGACACACCCACATTATCACTTTATACTAACTTTCTGTGGAGATAAAGTACCAGATATCCGGTATTTATACAAAACATTGAGGAAGGCTCACTGTTTCTGGAAAAAAACTTGCATCAAGGTGGTTATCTCACATGAAGCCTGTATAATGTTCTGTGCAGCTAATTGTTTTGGTTTGTTTTAGGTTGACCATTGTGGAGCCATTAATTGTTTTGTAGTGTTGACCATATGTCATTATAATTCCCATTCTGTAATTTATGGCCCAAATCTGGTGAGCAGTTTTTAGAATTAAATGGATCTGGAATGAAACTTGCGGAAACAGTTGTTTCCACATGTTGCATCCATTCTCCTAGTTATTGTGTCAAAACGGTTTGAATGAGACTTGTTTCCCCTTGACTGACTGAATTTTGGATACTCTAATTGGAAAGGGGGGGATGCAGATTGTGAGATATCTGACTAAACTGGATGTACAGTGGATTTGATGATACAGTTCTTTGTAAATTAGGTATTTCTTGATGTAATTGTAGCTAAGGACACAAATGAGGGCACCCTTGCATACTAATTGTAAAATTTAAGTTTTTATTTAAATGCTTTAGTGTTTCATTTGCTTGGAGTTATATTCTTTTCCTTTGCGTATTTCAAATGCTTGACACGTACCTTGGCCTCACTGTGCTCTGTTGGCACCCTTTACTATTTTAGAAGAGGCTTTGATGTCTTTTGAAAGTATTTTTGATTATTGTTTCATTTTTATGTCTCCTAATTGATCCTTTTGATGAAGTGGGTTCTTGTGGTTTTGCTAAAAATAAACAAGAATTGCAATTGAATTTAATCTTAATGATAAGTAGCTTTAAAATGCAAGTGATAAGAATCAAACATACTGTTGTTGCATTTAACATAGTTCCTGTTGTATTATTACACCTTGAAGCAGAAATGAAACAAAAAGTAGGAATTGTCAGGATATAATGAGATCTCATTACAGAAATTCAATAATATTCTGTCACATTACTTCACAGTTTTACACTAGCCAGTTTGAGAAAGTATTTGAAAATTAACAGCGCAGAAATTAGGTCTGAAATATTAGCAAATTAGTATTACCTTTCCATTTATGATAACACTGGTCATTATTAATTTGATCATTCCTTGTCACAAATAATAGCTTCCTCAGTTCAATTTCCTCTCCATCCTCCCCTAATGTTATGGAATCTATTCCTGACTTTCTTACCTTGTATAACTCTCAACTTGGCATTTGCCCAGTAAAGCACTGGTGTGTTCAGCAATATAAATAATATAAAGAACAAGGCTTTAGCATGGGTAGGGAACTCCAGCACTTTCTGGTAGTTATGGAGAGTCTAGATTTGAAACAGCTACTCACATTCAGGACCTGATCCTGTAGCCAGTATGGAGAAAGAGTACACTATGTCTAGGTAGTATTTTCCAGTATCTTGTGTCATAAACTGAGTAAAAGATGTATAAATGTTATGTATGATCTTGTTCTTTTATTCAGATATGGCCAGGCTGTACATCTCGTGGGGGAAGACCCTGATTTTTAAGTGTTGTAATGCTTTCTCAGCTGCCTTGAGGCAAAAAACATAACAGCTGGTGTTGTGGCAGAATAGTGATTTTCAACTTCAGGTGTTGGGAAAACTGGAATATTTGTTTTTCCATGCATAATCTTTTATTAATTCTCAGTGTTAGTCAAGTGTTAATGAGGCCATTTATGTTTAGTACTTTGAATATATTAAGTTGAAATTAGAATTCTCTTTCATTTCTAACACTGTTAGTATTGAAAGAGGGCCTTTAATTGGGAGGAATTATACCATGATTTAGTGAAGTGCAGCAAACCATTCTTTAGGTGCATGGTTATAAAAGTGGTATTAAGTTGTAATTGATTTATTGCTGGATGTGAAAAAATAAAATTAGAGGAGCAACTGTGAAACTCAGTCATGTAGGCAAAAGTATCCACTGCAGGGCTGTTCCCATTATGAAATTCTTGGTATTTATATCAGTAGTGTCAGCCTGGGTTCAGGACACTTACAGTTAGATGTATCCTCTTAGTGAGTACCAGCACAAATCACGGTAAATTTACAAGTACCCCAAATCCTACTTTTTTTTTT
>VZTY01013918.1:62154-81721 GCA_013400935.1 Turnix velox
TTTTTTTTTTTTTTTTTAATACAGCACCCCAATAAAGTTGCAAAGGAGAGGAGCGAGTGACTGTATAGACTTGTGTTTTGCTTAACAGCATGAGAAGTCAGGCCCCTCTGCTGAAATTCTTTAGTGAATTCAAGTTTGTTCTAGCAAGAAGTATCCCAGACTCACTCCAAAGACATCCACCATTAACTGTGGATAACATAGGTATTTTAGTTACTTTTGTTCTTATCTTATTTAGGCTTGATGGAGTGGGACACTAAAGTTCATTTTCTTTCTTTTAAGAAAAGAAGCCCTGGCAAAACTCCCCACCTTTAGTATATTATCAAAAGTTGTTGGGTTTTTTTTTTGTTGGGTCCTAGTGATGTTGCGTAGACCTTAATTTTGGTTAAGTGAGACTGAAAAAGCATGTGATGACTTCTAGGTTATCTGCCAAAAATATTGAAGTGCATGGTAAAGAGAAGCAGCAGTGAAGGTGGAAGAGCTGAAAGGGAAGAGTCTCCAGATTCACATCTGCTTTTCCTTATGTTCTGCTACACTAATTAGCCCCTCAGGAGGATATTTATATACATGTATTCATGTATCCAGCTCAGTACTATACACAGGCAGATTTGTGCATATTTATAAATAAAGATGTATAAAATATACTTAGGGGAAATTGTCACCTGGATGTCTTGAAGCAGTTCCTTCTTTGATGCAGCCGACTCTAGTTTGTCATTTTGAGATTCTCTTGCTGTTACCATTATTCTAGCCCTCCTACACCTTTTGCTGATGGATTATTTATAATTTTGCACTTTTTAAAGTAATACCTGAGCTTCCAGAGAGAGCACACATACCCCAGAGGCTGAGGATGTCCTGTAGATGCCATGTGATGAGGCAGCAGTATCAACAGCCCAGCTTGTTGTATTCAAGGAAGGACAATTTCACTTGTTTCAAAGGTCATTTAAGATTTTGTACAGATCATAACCCAGGTCTTTAACTTGGCCTGGTACCAAAATTTAATCAGTGCTGTATGTTTAGGAAGCATTGATTATAGTGTATTTGTTAGTGGATTAACTTATATGGAGTTCAGCAGAGTTTCTTCAAAGGCTCTTAATCAGATGTTCATGCACATTCTTATATTTAAATAGAGACTGCTTTCCTTCCACAAAGGTGAAGTCTCTTTGACCTGAAGGTGAAGTTCTACTCTGGTTATTCTTTGTAGTACAGCTGGAAACTCAATCAGGCTTCACTTGGGTTCATTTTTTATACTCAATGGACTTTGGAAAATACTTTTTTTGTCCTATTGCAGCCCTTCAGAAGACAGAGAACCTGACATTGATAAAGATTGTAGCCAACACAAGGCAATGTCTTTAGAGGAGCCACAAACTTTACCTTCTGCAAAGTTGTATGGCAATAACCAACAGTGTGTTTTTGCTGTCCAGAGTGGGAGTCAAAGTAGTGACCAAACCTTCAAAAGCTGTGTCACATGACTGTTACCATGTCCTTTAGAAAGAGGCATGTAACCTGTGTTCTAGTGTCAACAGCTTAAGTGATTTTTAGTTTTCTTGTACTAAGTTGTAACATACCAGGTAGAGTTAAAAAAAATGGGATATCTGGAAGCTGCATGCTGTTATCTCATTAGAAGTAGGACTGTGTGGATAGGATTTTTCTTGCATACTGCCCAGTAATTGTTAATTTTGTGTGAATAAGTTAGCAATACTCTGCAGTTCTCACACTGTTTCAAAATTAAAAATTGGGGTTTACTGTAACTGTTTTTGATAAATGTACTTTTTTATTTCAAGCATATTCATGGAAGGAGTTGTTGAAGGACTTGCTTGGGAAGACCCTTAATGAATGGATGGAAAATAAGTTAATCCAAATGCAGTATTTCAGAATACAGAATCAAAGAATAGCTTGAGTTGGAAGAGACCTTAAAGATCATCTATTCCAACCCCCCTGCCATAGGCATGGACACCTCCCACTCGACCAGGTTGCTCAGTGCCTTGTCAAGCCTGGCCTTAAACACCTCCAGGGAGGGGGCATCCTCAACCTCTCTGGGCAACCTGTTCTAGTGTTTCACCACCCTCACTGTAAAGAATTTCTTTCTTACCTCTAGCCTGAATCTCTCCTCTTCCAGTTTATATCCATAGAACATTTATGGCAATGCATAGTTGCATTCCTATTAAATTATTGACAGAAGCCTGTTTGTGTCTGTTAGATTTTTTTTGTGAATGGCAAAAATCTTGTTTTCCAATTAGATGCTTTTTGTACTGAAGAATTACACAGTTTATGGAAGCATTTGGAAATTGCCATGAGTTCTGAAAAATTTTACAACATTATTCTCATTTCTAAAATAGAGAAAGAAATTTATTTAATGACTTACATTGTTGATGTCTGTATATCTAATGTGGCCTGGGAACTTCAGTAAGGTAAAGCAGTTGAGCATAATCCCGTAATTTAGATTGGTCTGTTTATAGTTGATTAAGTTTCACATGCAGTAATAGCTCAGAACAAATTAATATAAAGTAAAAGTGAAAATGGCTTTCTCTGTGGGGAATCAGTGCCAGAAATGGGAAAATGTTTAAATTAACTGAATACATATGCACTAGAAAGGTTGAAACATAGTTTTTCATGCATACTTCCTATCTTTCTAATAAAATCTCAGTATTTCTGTGTCTTACTAAATGAAGTTCACAGCATATATTATATTAAATCTTAGTGGTTACTCAGAAGCAATACTGAAATTCCTATATTTAACATTTTTCCCCACTGTAGAAAGTCTTCTGGAAAGTTGTTGCTGCTTTGTGTCTGTGATTTCAGTTTAACATTCATGACTGATTACTGGTGGAAAGGAGATCAAGCATCATACATGGACATTTCAAGGATTAAGCCTCTCCCTGTTTTAATTTTGTGGCTTTTGTTCTTACTATTAGTACAGTTAAGAGTGTAAACCATCTAGGGAGTAAAAGCCATGAGTTTAAGCCAAGAGATATGGATGTATTGGTCTGAGATGTTATTTTTTCCAGTAAAGGTAGGGAAAATTACTCTAGCTTTCCAAATTCTGCGATCTTTTTCTGAAATATGCCTTCTGTTCCCCCAGCCCATGCTCTCTGTGGCCCTGGAAAAAGCACTTCCAGTCTTGTCAGATTTATCATACATTAGGAGTAAAGGAAGGTTGCATTTTTAGAGCCACATCAGTTGGAGAGGTACTACTGGTTTGTCAAGGGAGAATAGATGGTGAAGCTGAGTTGGTGAGGATAAGTATTGAAGTAAGAAGGTGATGACTTGGGAGGTATGAAAATACAATGACTGTGAAAAAACATTGTCTAGCGCTTAAGATCTATCTAGTGCTATCTTACCAGGATGAATTATTCTGTTTTTTTAGCAAGGCAGACTAATAACCTACCAATGTTTCATATGGGAGTAATTTGGTTGGTAGGTGTAGTCACTTCTTGTGACAAGCTCACTCACTGTGAGCTAGGAGGTTCTTCTCAGAGCCCTTGACTTACCAGAGTAGAGTTCTGGCCATTGGGCCTCACTTGCTTCATTCTGCAATTCCTCTTGGTGACATGGCTACTTGGCTATATGTGTTTGCCTCTGAAAGATATTCCTAAGTTCTGCCTAAGGGAAACTTAGGGTTCTCTTATGCTTATATTCCAAAGTTGATTCTCACTGTCTGTTTATGGAATCACAGAAAGTCAGGAGTTAGAAGGGACCTCAAGAGATCATATAGTCCAATCCCCCTGCCATGTCAGGAACACACAGGTAAGGTCACACAGGAAGGTGTCCAGGCAAGATTTGAATGTCTCCAGAGAAGTAGACCCCACACCCTCTCTGGGTGGACTGTGTCACTGTTCTGTCACCCTCACTGTGAAAAAGTTTTTTCTCATATCTTGGTGGAACCTCCTGTGTTCCACCTTGCACACGTTGCCCCTTGTCCTATCAGTGGATATCACTGAGAAGAGCCTGGCTACATCCTCCTGACACTCACCCTTTCCATATTTATAGATATGAGTGAGGTAACCTTCACTCTCCTTTTCTCCAAGCTAAAGAGACCCAGCTCCTTCAGCCTTTCCTCAGAAGGGAGATGCTCCAATCCCTTCATCATCTTTGTGTGCTGGACTCTCTGCAGCAGTTCCTTGTCATTCTTGAACTGAGGGCCTGGACAAAATATTCCAGATGTGGTCTCACCAGGGCAGAGTAGAGGGGGACGAAAATCTCTCTCCACCTACTGACCATACCTCTTCTAATACAGCCCAAGATGCCACTGGCCTTCTTGGCCACCAGGACACATTTCCAGCTCATGGTCATCCTCACCCTGGTGTACACCAGGAGCCCCAGGTCCCTTTCCCCTTCACTGCTCTCTAACAGCTTAGTCCCCAGCCTATACTGCTCCTGGCAACAGACTAATTGCTAGATGGTAGAAATAAACTGAAGGCTTTAACTGTCTTTGGGGAACCGCATGTATAGAACTTATGTCAGAGCATAATTTTATTACTGGTTTGCTGAAGCAGCCTCTTCTCTTGAAGAGCCAGTGGAGGGAGGTAATGTTGCCTTTGCCAGAAGAAGGCATCACATGTCTTATTAGCAAGGAGTGACAGCTAGTAAGTACTTCTGGAGAGTTTGAACACTGAGGATAACCAAGCTTTGCTGTCCATCATTCACTATTCATTGCATCTACCACTTCTCATGCTCATGTTTAATTATTGCTATGGTTACATTTTAAACGAGGCTCTAGCTCTCAAAAGTTTATAGTGATTAAAGTATTTCTGTGTAATTAAATGAATTTTCAGAGAAAAGCGTGACGAAAAGGATTACTTTTTGTTTTTCTGTTGTTTTGAACCTAGCTTGTCTTCTGGTGTTTTTAGAAAGCCATAAAAAACCCCCTAAAAGTTCTGTATGTCTGCACATTTCATTCGATGTATTTTGCAGGGAATATTTAGAGGCACTAATTTGTCCTAGATTTAATATGAATCCAATTAATTCAGATTACAGAGAAAGAAGTAGAACTGACTAGAAAAGTCAGTTTCAAACATTATCTTGGCATGATGTTGTAAGCCTGTGGCTGTTTTCTGGGGAAATTGGGAAGAAAAGTAGAGCAGAAGAATACTGCTGGAATGTGTAGCTAACAACAGCAACTATAAATTATTATAATTAAGATTCCTTTGACATTACTTCTTACCCTTGTGTTTTCACCTCCAGTGGAAATTCTGAATGCCCCTTTCCTGCACAAAAGTGAATGTTTCTGTGAAAATTTCAGCAAAACCAACAAAAGCATTTTCTAACAGAAGCACAGTGAATATGTTCTCTTTCAACTCTTTTTTCATTTGATGAATTACATCAGAGAGAAAGGAAAAAAAGTTTGAAAGATGGTAGTATATTCGCTTGGGAGTTGGGAAAACTTCTTTCAGCTTAGGTGAGCTACAGCTTTTTGAATACTTGCCTAAATATGAATCACTTGTGATTTATATTTCATCCAAAGACAATAAGAGAGAGGTTGTTATTTGCATATAGCTGGGTAGCTTTGATTCCTGCGTACAAGTAAGGCTTCAGCTTCTCTGAAACACAACCTGTTAAAGGTGTCTGTGGAAATAAAATCACCAACGGCTGTCAGAGTTTAATCTCACCCTAGTGAACAGTGACAATGAATAAAGCCACATGGACAAAGGTGGGTGCTGATCCATCGTTTACTGCAATCTCTTATAGCATAGGAGCTGGCAAATGATGAAATTTGATGTAATGCATTTTTTTCTGCTGCTGTGAGAGATAGATTTCATAGGTTTACATGTGATTTCTTAATCTATGAGAAATCCTTGCTTTCGTGCTCATGAAGACTTCAATAACAGCAAGCTCTAAACTATAACCACAGGTAGGGGATTATAGAAACATAGAATAGTTTGGGTTGAAAGGGAACTCAAAGATCATGTAGTTCCAGCCCCCCTGCCATAGGCAACGACACCTCCCCCTAGATCAGGCTGCTCAGTGCCTTGTCCAGCCTGGCCTTAAACACCTGCAGAGAGGGGACATCCACAGTCTCTGGGCAGCCTGTTCCAGTGTTTCACTACCTTCACCATAAAGAACTTCTTTCTTATCTCTAGCCTGAATCTCCCCTCTTCCAATTTACATCCATTATTTCTAGTTCTTCCATCACATATCCTATTAAAAAGTCTTACCCCTGCCTTTCTGTAGGCCTCCTTCAGGTATTGAAAAGCTACTATGAGGTCCCCCCTGAGCCTTCTCTTTACCAAGATGAATGAGCGCCATTCCTTCAGCCTGTCCTTAGAAGGCAGTTGCTCCAGCCCCTTGATTATGTCCATATAATGGTGGCAGTGCTTACTGGAATAACCCTGGGTACCTAAATAGCTTCTTGGGAGTGGGTTTGGCCCCTGCTGAGGAGTATAGTGAACAAAGAGGGTTCATATGTAGTATGAACTGCAAACTGTTTTAATGGTCTGACTTCTTTGCTGTAGCTTAGTAATGCAATGACAGCAAATAGCCAATACCACATGGAGAAAGATAAGGAGAACTTATTAAGGATAAATGTAATTGCACATTTTGTGCTTTGCTTTTTGGAATCAGCCCATGAGGTCAGACACTAAAATACACATTAAATACCAGTTTCCCACAGAACTCAGTAACTTGCTAGTAGTTCTTAAAATAATGATACCACTATCCCGGTTGCTCACAGTCAAGTGACGATCAGCATTTATCAGTCACCTTGAGCTGTCATGACTTGAATTGATGAGCAGTGGGAAGCCAAACATACCTCATGGCTGTGAGTTGACTGCTGTGTTACTTCACTGGACCCTTAGCAATTAAGTCAAGTCATACTGAGGAGCAGTGTCAACTCCTTTAACAGCATGGTAACTGTTCAGGCTTTGGGCATCTACAGTCTTGTCCATCAAGCACTATGCTTTTGTGGTCTTTTGAAGAGCCCCTTGGCCCTAAGCAAGGGAAATAACATGTTACCTTGCCTAGAGATGTTTGGGTGTGTCAGGTGTATCATTACACTACAGAAAGACTAGGGCAGGAATTTTTAGTAGGGTATGTGATGGAAGGACTAGAAATAATGGATGTAAATTGGAAGAGGGGAGATTCAGGCTAGATATAAGAAAAAAGGTGAGGATGGTGAAACATTGGGACAGGTTGCCCAGAAAGGTTGTGGATGTCCCCTCTTTGGAGTTTTTTAAGGCCAGGCTGGACAAGTCACTGAGCAATCTGGTCTAGTGGGAGGTGTCCCTGCCTATAGCAGGGGGGTTGGAACTAGATGATCTTTAAGGTCCCTTCCAACCCAAACTATTCTATCATTCTGAAAGCACACTCTTGTTTTGATAGCTTTTGTCTAAATCAATGCTAAATAGGGACTGAAGGAAAAAAAAGAAAAAAATTACTAAACACTTAATCCAGAAAATGTCTGTCTAAAGCAATCTTCGTATAAGTAGTAGAATTTTGTTTTCTCCGATGTTGCAATCAATTTAAGTCATTAATGGTTTTGCAGAATCAGGATCTTTACCTGACTATAGAGTATCTGGGCATATTCATGTCCTGTAGCATCATAAACTTGACCTGGGCTTCAATAAATTTAAGTTTCTAGTCACTTGAACTGTGTGTGGTTTGGCTCCTTTGGTGATACGAATTGTATCTGGATCCCAGGATCCAGATGGTGGTGAGACACTAGAACAGGCTGTCCAGAGAGGTGACAGAAGCTCTGTCCCTGGAGACATTCATGAAGATGCCTTCCAACTCAATGCATTCAGTGATTCTATTATTTTAGAAACTACTATTTTAACTATTACATCGTTAAATCAACTTCTGTTAAATTCTTAAGCAGTCTATGGAAAGAGGGAGTTACCTCTAAGTCTCCGATTAAGCAACTAAAATAACTTTAGGTACTTGACTGCCTGTTAAACCTGCCCACATTCAGATGATACAACCATTGCCAACAATCTCTGTGGAGCCCTCCCTTCCCTATTTTATCTCTTGTTCCATTTTTCTCTTGCTTTTGTTTTGAGTATTAAAAAGTCTCATATTTATCTTTTTATGCATAATGCTTTATTTTTGCCTTCAGCTTGTTTTCATATTATCTGTTCCATACTAGTTTTGTTAATATTGTTGTACTTAAGATATATACTGTCTCCCCGGGGCATTGGCTGTGTCTGCTTTCCAAGTAATGTTGTTTATATAATCCCACTGAATTGCAATTATACCTGCCAGTCAAAACTCATGAATCTGTACAGTTGCTGCCTTCTAGCTACACATTTCATTCTTCATTATGAAAGTTTGGGAAGTATAACTGGCAGCCTGTAATCAGCTGGCAGGCAGGAATTTTGATGCATCAGGACTCAGTAGCAATCTGTGAAGCCACAGCTTGGTTTGGTGGCAGTGCCAGAAGCACAGGATGGCAAAAGGCTAAGGTGGTGGACATAGGGCAGCCACGTGCAGTGCAGATCAATTAACTGCTTTTGGCGTTGATATTCAGTCAAAGTTCACAAATATACAGCAGTAAGAAAGATTTTAGGGAATGAAAGAACAGACTGGGGACATAGAATACAGAGAACTGGACTGGGACATTCTTCAGCAGAAGAGACTGGTCCACCTTGGCTCCTCATGTAAAATTGATCTATAAGAATATCAGCATATGAATATTACAGGCTGTGAACTGATAATCTTGCTGAAAAACTTTCCATACTCCTGTAAGAAAAAAAAAAGTGCATCTGAAATGTGACTTCATCATATAGTTGGTATTACTAGGTCAATGAAGCTGGTTACACATTCCTACATAATAGTATGTAAATTAAACTAAAAGTTAATCTTACATTTTCCCCAAGCAATGAAACCACATCCTGACAGGTATTGCATTTTAATTTTCCTTTGCTTGATCATATGTATTTTCTTTCTCCTATTACTTTCCATTCACAGTGCAATTACATACTGCTGATGACCCACATACTAAATACCACCATAAAACAGGGGGAAACTATATTTTTCTGTATATACTGACAGATTGCTTAATGTGAATCCAGTAAAATTAAAATAGCAAATGTTATTAAAACAGGGGGAAAGCACAATTAAGGATATTAATATTCTTTGCAGATGTTGTGCACATGCCACCTTTTTTCCTAAAAATGTAGTTTGATTGAAATAAGACTGGAAGGAAAATCTACAGCATAAAAGTGCAATAGCAGTAAAGATACTTGTTTCAGTGTAGTCTGAAGTGATGAGAGAACCTGTTTCTTTTATGGAGCTGTCAAGGGAGTATGAAATGCTTCTCTTTTTTAGTTCAACTGCAGCATTAAATATAAAGGTATAAAAATTATTATTTTTTTTCCTTTTTTAGCTAAATTTCCTCCTATATTTTTAAAGCAATATAGCTTGGGGAAGAATTTCTTTAAAATGGCCAGCTGGGGACTTTTTTGGCCTCCCTTTCACAAAACTCCAGTGTTGTCCGTTGTAATTAGCTAGCTATACAGCAAATCAAAATGGAATAATTTGATTAGGGAGAACACTTTGCCTTACATGAGCACTGGTTGGGACAACAAGCGCCTGTTCCCTTGTTGGATGTTTTGTGTTTGAGGAGCCTCAGTCAGTTGATTGGCTTTTGCTCATTATCACTTTGATAACTCCTTAGGGATGGATAAATCCAAAACAACTTTCTGCCCACAGAGGAGCATCACTGGGCTGTGCTTGTAGTGCCCCTAAGAGCCAGTGAGCTAAATGGGGTCTCTATAGGGGGCTTTGTGGAGAGTTAGCCTGGATGATGCCCTCAAGGACCCCTCCTTCTCCCATGTTTCTGTCTTAGGGCTGCCCGTTTCCTTTCTCAACTCCAGGGCTGCCTTTTCCAGCTCTCCCAGCTGTACCCAGCGGTGATGCATTGTCACCGCCATTAAGCTGGCACCCAGTGGTGGCCATTGTGTCTGTTCTCCCAGCTTTGGCTCCGCCTCAGAGCAGAGGAGTCTGGTGGTCCTGGTCTCATACATAGTAGTGAATATTTGTCCAGCTGGAGGGACAGCTGCTGTCCCCTAGCTGCCAACCCCTTGTTGGCATTCGCTTTCTGGTGTCCAGTTGCTGTCAGAGATCTTGTCACTCTGCTGGGCAGGGACATGGTGTGATGTGATGTGTGACCCTATCACCCACCAAACCCCTTATCTATCAGGGTGAACCAAGCAGCTATAATCTCTCTTGTCAGAAACTAGACCTCATATGCATTTTGCCTCCTGTACTCCAGGGTGCTTAAATGGGTCACTTCTTACGGATTAGGAGAAGCTTTCTAGGTTAGAAAGAAAAAAAAAAAAAAGGAAACACACCTTTCTTCCTTCCCTCCTACCACCCGTCGCTCCCCGTAACTAACCAGGCAGCCTTGCTCCTCCCACCTTGCTCCTCCCACCTTGCTCCTCCCACCTTGCTCCTCCCACCTCCCACCCATGAGGGTAGTGAGACACTAGAACAGGTTGTCTATAGTGCAGGATGTCTCTGCCTGTGGCAGGGGGTCTGGAACTAGATGATCTTGAAGGTCCCTTCCAACCCAAACCATTCTATGATTCCATGATCTAATAATTCACTATTTTCCTACTCTCCTCTCAAATCACCTCAAAACACTTTTCCTTGACTCACTTCAAACCATCATTAGATGTTCTGCTTTAACTNGAACAGCTGGGGAGGGGAGGAGTCTCCAGTGTAGCCCAGGTGGGGAATTTGGAAGAAAATGGGCTTAAAAAGGGTTGGTGTGGGGCAGAGGCAGGAGATAGGGGTAAAGAGGAACCTGCTTAGAAGCAAAGTGTGGGGGGGAAAACTGGAAGGACTTGAGTGTTCACCATGAGGGTAGTGAGACACTAGAACAGGTTGTCTATAGTGCAGGATGTCTCTGCCTGTGGCAGGGGGTCTGGAACTAGATGATCTTGAAGGTCCCTTCCAACCCAAACCATTCTATGATTCCATGATCTAATAATTCACTATTTTCCTACTCTCCTCTCAAATCACCTCAAAACACTTTTCCTTGACTCACTTCAAACCATCATTAGATGTTCTGCTTTAACTAGACACTGTACATGGAGAAATCTTAAGGCAGGGGAGGATTTTTTCTCTTTCAAAAAGAAGGGATGGGTATCCAGATTGCTTTTATCACTAGCACTGCATCACATCTTTACCTGCTAGTTCACTGCTATGGCAACACATTATATAAATATATATATTTTCAAGTGCCAAGGCTTTTAATTTAAAGCTTAACTCAGTTTCAAATCCCCATGGAAAGGGAAGGCTTTTAAAATACTTGAAAGTTCTAATCTTAATTGTATTCATCATTATTGAAATTGGAAATAAGTTGAATTACTTAAGTGAAATTAAAAAACTAATAAAGGGCATGAAACACATTGGAGAAAAGGAAAAATAATTGCTGAAGATTAAGAAAACCAAAATGACCAAATAAGAAATTACTTTCTTTTTCAAGGAGCTTTTGTTTAAAAGTATTGCAATAGCTTAATAATGTAAAAGGAGATTTTAATAATGAATGTTAAGTGCAGCTGAGCGTTAAGAAAAATTTAGATGCATTACACTTAACCTTATCCTGTCTTTGGGCTAAGAAATTATTTAGGCCTTGTCCATTCTTGAGAGAATAGATTTATCTGTCAGCAAGGAGGCAAAAGTATGACTTTTGTTACTATTATTAATAATTATTAACATTGTGGGGGTAGCATCTAATAGTAATACTATGGCTAAAGACACAAGCTTGCTCAGACAGATTTTTTCTTTTCCAAAGAACACATAATCTAAATATTACAGGAGGGACCACTGAAAATATTTTCATTTTAGTTAAAAATCATAAATATGTAATCAAAATCCCTGGTTTTCTGTTGTATCCTCCTTGTCTTTTCACCTGCTAGTGACTGAAAGATGGTTTTCTGTGAATATTACGTGACTTTTGTAATGTGCTCAGAATGTTTTTTGAGAGCTGTAGAGACCTATTAGGTCAGGCAGAGAAACATCATACCCCAAAAAGCTTATGGAAATTGACTTTTGAATCATAGAATGGTTTGTTTTGGAAGGTTGACCTTAAATATCATCTAGTTCCAGCCCCCATGTTCTTCAAATCCCCTTCACTCTGTATTATCCTCTGTGCATCAATGAATATAGTGGAGTGTCACAGGTTCTAGTCTAAAAATTAAGAGGTTTTTTAGTCTGAAAACCAGAGAGGTGGTACAGGCCCCATCCCTAGTGAAACCCAAAGCCAGGCTTGATGAAGCTCTGAGCAACCTGATCTAGTGCAGAATGTCCCTGTAGAGGGGTTGGACTAGATGGCTTTTGAGCTCTATGACTCAATGATTCTATGAAATGCCTCACTTTTCCATTTAATATAGAGTAGATGCACTAGAATATTTGAATGACACCCTTCAAATTGTAGTCTGTGGGAGATAAGTAATTAAGATATTGAATCTAATTATTTATTTCTTTTTCTTAATTTTAGGGATAACTTACCTTGACCATGCAGGTTCAGCACTTTTCCCAGAGAGTCTGCTTGAAGCTTTTACTGATGACCTCAGAAACAACATTTATGGTAAGTGTGAAACTTGCTAAGTCTCCTCCATCTTCCATCTAAAGAAATCAAAACCTCTTGAGTTGTAGGAAGAAAAAAATCTGGGTTTTTTTTACCACTGCTATAGAGTAATGGAAAGATCAGTGATTTTGCAAAGGAATCATAGTACCCTGAGGCACCGTGTTGTGAATAAACAAATATAGTGAGCAGTACTTGTTTAGTCTTTTTTTCCCCTCAAGCAAAATGCAAACCAAATTTCGTATCCAAGGACCTGAATCTAGAAACCCCATTCTCTCCAAGAGTCATCACAGCGACCTTGTTCTGTGGCTCAGTGTAAGTATTTTAATTAGAAAAAAATTCAGTTCAAATATACCAAATGAATTTAGGCATGGAATGGGTCCTACGCCTCTCCCAAACTATTAGACTTAGGTGCACATTAAGAAAAAAAAAAAGATGTGTATCATCTAAGCGATCTTCCACATAAAGTATCTATATAAAATATCTACAGAATTATGCATTGTCTGGGTGGAGTTTTGGCTATTGCATCTGTGGACATGGGCACTTCAGTACCATCTACAAATACTTCTACAAAGACTCCCTACTTAAATGACACTGTTATGACCTTTTGTGGGTCTTCCTGTTCTGGTAGGGGGATTAGACTAGATGATCTCTTGAGGTCTCTTCCAATCCCTGACATTCTGTGATTCTGTGAATAATATTATCTAATCAAGAACATCACTCTGAATGTGCTATTTTTACAACGGCTGCAGCATCTGTTATTTGGGAAATACTGATACTGCATGAGACAATTTATGTTAGAGTGACTCATGCTCAACGAGAAAAAAAATATACTGTATGCCATTATCTGTACATGCTGTCTGTATTCTCACTGAAGCAATCAAAATTTCTTACTGTTTGTTACTATCTGTGAGTTCTGTGTCCTTTTTTTTCTAGTTTTGTGTCTTGTGCTTCCAGATACAAATTGCAAAATGATTCATGGCTTGCGATTTAGGTACCACTGCTTCAAAAAGAAAATTGGTCACTCTAACCCCCAGCACACTCGTGCTTATCACCTGAGGAAGCCACTTGAGAGTTCTGGGTAGTTTTCATTTTTGATCTGCCATTGTAGTGTCATTTCTTCCTCTTTTGTTTCCTGAATGCTGTTGAGTCCAGGATCCAGACCATCAGTCTATGTTCCATTGCAAAACAGATGTTGCTTTTCATAGGGATAAGGGTGGGGTTTTTTCTGTTATAACAAGATATGTTGACTTGGTCACATTCAAGATTTCATATTCAACTATCTTTCAGTGATATTTAAATTAGTGTTCTGCCACTACAGTAATTGTGTACTGAAATGTATTCATTCTGATCTTAGTTATTTCAGGTGACATTGGGCTCAACCCTTATGATAGGTACCATCTCTGTCAGAAAAAAATTAAATTTGTGAATCAGTCGAGTGCTTGTGAATAGAAATAGTGATGCTGCCAGTTTGGAGCAGATTTGCATAGTACCTATACTGCTGTGGAAAAACTAATTCTATCTATTTTGATTCTGCTTTCATCTAAAATGATAATGAGACCTCTAGGATGGCTAAATATCTCTTTTTTTTTTTAGTTACATCTCTGATACTGTAAGGGCAGTAACTTGTATAAAATGAGTTCATTTAGAAGACACAGATATGTGGGAAGAGGGAGTTTGATTTGGGTTTGGCTTCTTGGTGATAATCCACAACCCCAAAGAACTGCAATTCAGCCATTGAGTGTGTAAAGGAGGGAAAGAAATGTAAGTAATAGAGATTCTCACTTCTAAATTGGGAAGATTTGAGTTGGAAATTACAGAAGTGCAACATCAGACACAAGAAGTCTAGGTATTGGAACTTCTCTCCATTTTCAGGAGGGTGATTTTTGAATTTTAAAGAGAGTAGCTGATACTGCAGCCTACCACAAAACTGTATTAAATATAGCAATTTTTATTCTGTTCTTTTTTTCAACCTGCTTAGGCATGTTCTTTAAGTATTTACTAACAGGAAAGTGTGTGGATATTGCTGTAAAATTTTTTGCTTAAGAAGATAATTTCATGTCCTTCTTATGTGCTGTCTTCATTGTTAATACATACCTATGCTGAGCTGTGCTACGGTGCCTACTAATTTTGCCTGAAAATTTATACTTTTGTGAGCTACTTGAATTTCAGAGAGTAAAAAAAACCCTTCAGAGTGCTAAAAAAAAATCAGTGTTAGTCTTAGTGTCCAGTCATCAATGTCTATTACTTCCAGATGCTGTTTCTTCTACATTGCTTCTTGGGTAGTGCACAAATATATTTGTGAATGTGCATTCTATTTGTAGTTTTCCTAGTACATTTATGCATATGCAGTTGCATTTTCTTTTTAAGGACACTGCCTAAGTATTAGTGTTAGATCCATCTGAAGTTTCAAGGTCTGTCGTCATGTTTCCTTCTGTTATACATCCCTTCTCTTCACTAACTGCTGTAAGGCGCTCCAGGCCATTGCCATGAAGTATACATTAAATCTTTCTTTGTCATCTTTTCAGGCTGGCTTGGTGTAATACTTTGATAAAAGGAGAAATTAATAGTGAAGTTGTGATTAATGATTAACTTTTCTGTCTCTATCTGTTGTCTCCTAGGCAACCCTCATAGTCAGAATATCAGCAGCAAGCTAACATATGACACAATTGAGCATGTCCGATACAGGTAATCTTTCTTTTGAATGTTTGTGTGATTTACTTCATAAGTTTCATTTTGGTTAGGCCTGTGCTGTTTTGATAACTTTGATGTGATGTCATTTCCCAAGGATCATCTGTCACATCCAAAGAAAACAGAAGGTACTTGAAAAGTCAAGGGTTGGACAAAATCAGTTCTTTTTCTCCCTGATGCCCCATTTTTCAAAGTCCTGCAAGGTAAAATCTGAAATCTCAAAAGCAATTATTAGTAAGTTGTTTTGCTAAGATAGAAAGGTGGAACTAAGTGCAAGGACATGGTTAAATAAAAATTAAATAAAACAGGATACAGTGGCTTGTGAGAACTTATAAAAACCTTGTGGGATTATGTACATTGTTTTACAGTGGGTAGTTACTTCTGATGGAGTAATAAAATACCTTTTAAGTAGATTTAATGTCATTTTTTAAGAAAAAGTAAAGGCAAAACTAAATGTTGGACCTTTCTGAAGTGAGCCAGAAAGTGAACTGACTCTCTAACTAAGGTATCCCTCTGAAAATTCAGGATAGCATGTGCTGAAAGTACAGTTCTTACCACTAGTTTGCACTGTGAAAAAATGCACAACTTAGGTATTTGGTTGTTGGTTTTAAGCCTTTTTTTTTTAGGTAACTCTTAACTATTTTATAAAATATATCTTTATTGAAGAGTATGTATATCTTTATTGAAGAGTTTATTTGCCATTTTTAATGGCCCTCTGTGCAAGGAAAACATTGTTAGTGATTCCTCTTTGTTTTATTATCTTCCTTCCTTTCATTTCTCAAAAACACATCACAGAATTCACATCAATAGCAATGGAAATACAGAATTGTAGTGTTTGCAGTTGTCATGCTTTCTGCAGCTTTTTCTCTGACAGCACTTTTATAATGGTGTAAAAAAACTACTTTCCTACCTGGCTGTAACCTGTTTCTTGGAGAAAGTAAATGTTTTTGCATCTTTATCTCCCCTCTCTTGTGCTGTTCAGGATGACAGACAACATATTAATATAGGGACAAATAAAATCTAAGTGGATGTTCCTATCAATGAGGAATAGGTATTTTCAAAAGCACTTATAGGCAGGTAGAGCAATACCTGCAGCCCTTCAGAGTCTCCTGAGCATACCTATGTGCTCACATGTGGTGTTAACATTCTGGTTTCCATTTACTCACAAGGATACTGCAATACTGCTATTTAATAATTCTTCTTCTGAAGACCTGGTACAAAGTGCAGCTGTTTCTGGAATAATTCCTATTGTACTCTCTGTTCTTCATTGTTAGGGATCAGGGAAAAATGCTTTCACCTTGTAACTTATTTAGATTACATTTAAAAGCTGTTTTTATTTGCATCCTGCTTTAAATAAGTTTGAGACTCTTATAAGACCAGGGTGGGAGATGACATGAATCATACCAGTATTTGTAAGCTTGTTTTCTTTTGATTTTGTTTGTTTTTAAAAAAGCCCTCTGCCTCCAAATGAACATTTTCATGCATGGAGCCTAACACAATTTGTCAGTTATCCGTATAAATATTCAGCCATTACATCCCAGTAAAAATTTTAAAAGCCCAGTCATCAGAAAGGCAGAGTGATAAAAATTCAGGAAGAAAATTCCCCCAAAACATAGTAAGTTGTCTATCTAAAAGGCAATATAAGTATACTAAAAATCTATATTTCCATGCCAGTGCAGCTAATCAAAATAAGCAATATGACAAGATGAAGACGGGCAGTTTTGTCCTGCATCATAGTGCATAGACTGGATTTCCTTAGTAAAAGAATAAATCAGAGGATAGTTTCAGCAATGTTAAAATCAATTCCTTGTGTATAATTCTGCTTTTTCCTCTTGGCTGCAGCCAGAAGTAGGGCTTTTTTTCAGGTGTTGGACCCCAACCCAATATGATTGACTTGTGGTCAAACATATAAAAAATCATGCCATACTAGGGAGTGACTCCTATGAAGGGAGTGTAGCATAGGATGAAGACAACAGTTTTAAAGTGAAAGAGAGGAGATTTGCATTAGATATTAGCAAGAAATTCTTCACTGTGAGGGTGGTGAGACAGTGGAACAGGTTGCTCAGGGAAGCTGAGTATTCCCCACCCCTGGAAGTGCTAAAGGCCAGGCTGGATGGGGCTTTGAGCAATCTGGTCTAGTGGGAGGTATCCTTGCCTTTAGCTGGGGGATCTTGAAGTAGACAAGACAACAGAGAAGCTGTTGTTTTAAAGCGGGAAGGATTTGGCAGTTGTTTTATTTCTTCATATAATTTTACATAATATATTTATTTTAGTTGGTTTATGTTTACTGTAAACATTTTGTAATACTTTTTTTTTTTAGGGGAGGAGGGGTTGGGGATCTCCTGTCATTATGATTTGGAAGTTTGTTGCAAAGCAAGAGGAAAAACAATCCCAGGAGAGCTTTGTGTGCTGGGGAGTGAGACTGTGGCAGACCAAGCAAAAACGCTTGGCAGATAGTTTCTCAGGGCAGGTAGAAGAATCAAGCCTTGGCAGGGCTTCCTGTCTCCTGGTTCAACTACTTGTACTTCTACTACTTGCTTCTACTACTTGCTTCCAGCAAGTGAGTGAGTGAGTGATGGGTGGAGTCTCCAGGAGGCGGGGAAGATGATACCTGATGGCCTCCACAAAGGCTGTTGTAGGACTTTTTAATAGGGTATAATAACAGGGATTAGGAGTAATGAATGCAAATTGGAATAGGAGAGATTTAGGCTGGAGATAGGAAAGAAGCTCTTTACTGTGAGGGTAGTGAGACACTGGAACAGGTTGCCCAGAGAGGCTGTGGATGCCCCCTCGTCTGGAGTTATTTAACGCCAGGCTGGATGAGGCATTGCACATCCTCGTGTACTGGGAGGTTTCTCTGCCCATGGCANGGAGGCCCTTCCATTGAGTCACAGGGTTCAGAAGGGACCCCCTGGTTTTAGTCAATGGTTTATGTCTGTCCTGGTTTGGGCTAAAATTAATAAATTAGCCCCCCAGAGACAGATNTTCCATTCTGTTACTATCTTTTAAAAATAAAATTTTGTATGATTTTCTTATGAGATGACACAAGCAACTATTTAAAAACAAAGAAAAAGCATGATTTCTGATCTGTGTTTTTTGACAGAAGCATCAGCACAGACTTTCTTAATCTAGCAGTGCCTGCTGTTTCACAGTACAAAGCTGTATCATTTGGTTTTGCCTTTGTATCTGTTTGACAGACACAAACCACTCTTAGAATATGGATTTTCAAAAAAATAATGTAAATTACTTTATTCAATGAATGTTTTCTATGATTTACAATATTAAAATAATCAAAAAAGCTTAACTCTTGTCTATCTCAAGTACACTAAGAGTAAAGATAGCTGTTTGATTCTTACAACATTGCTTCTTTTCACTTGAAATCAACTACTGAGATAATTTTAACGTTGTGTACATCTCAACATTAACCATGACTGATGCTGAGAAGAGGAAATCAGAACTACAATAAACTTCACCTAAATGTATGAATCAAAAGATTATAGACCCTATTTATGACTTTGCTTATGGATGTGTGGAAATGCAATTGCTCCATTCCTGGACAGCTAAGGAACATGAGTGTTCCTTACGATGCTGCAGAGATAATGCAATTCAGAAATTCATTATATTGAGTATTAAGTAACCCTTTTCCCATATGCAAGCATTTTACAATGCTACCTTTCTGAATTTTTTAAAACATTGTCCTTGTAGATCTTATGGTTGCAGTATCTAACAGTGCAGCAGTGTCTTCTAACCAGTGTCAGACTGAAGTTTTAGTGCTGTTTTATGTTTGTGATGTGTTTTCAAGATATGCAACAGGATGCATTTTTGATTTGAACACAGTGTTGTTGACTTTAATAGAGTTCTGATGTTCATCCTTGAACTTGCAGGTACTATGAAATATTAAACTTAAGCCTACTTTAAGAATTCAAATATAGATTTTAAGAAAGAAAGAATTTTCAGTACCAGACATCTCCTACATTCTTGCAATGTATGTATTACTGAATTCTTTCACCAAAGCTAAGAGGATTTGGCATTGAGCTAAATGGGATCACGTTTAAATACAGAACCAAAATGTGTATTTCTGTTAAATATGCCACCTAAGTGAATGGTAAGAGGAGAATAAGCTCTGTGGCCTTTGAACAAAAAGGGGTGCAGTGGTATCACAGGCAGAGTGAATGACTTCACTCTTAAGAGAGAAATATTTATTAATTTAAGACAGAGATTAACAAAATTCTATAATAAATGCAACAGTGTTTTACGAAGTTTGATGTCAAGGTACACTATTATTTACTGCATGGAGGACAGGGTCAGACAAACTGTTAGGGAGGCCCTTCCATTGAGTCACAGGGTTCAGAAGGG